>JAVTVY010003622.1:0-38948 GCA_036873755.1 Hanleya hanleyi
CACATTTCACACAACCGTGCTAAAACACTCAATGATTGCACAGTTAGCAAGTTGTTATAGACACAAGTGTTATAGAATAGCATTATAAACGGAAAAGTTAACATGATGTTCAAATAACATGGTATGCAAAGTCACATGCTTTAGGAACAAAACAAATTCAATGTAATAAGGAGTGAGAATTGTGATAATCTTCTGAGCAAAATAATAGATTAGCACGGGCACATGCAGGTCGGACGTGACCTTTGGAGTTTGACCAACTAGCTCACGAGTGTGGCGATGTTCCGCTTGACTCAGCCATTGACTCTTAACATGCATTTAGATAGGCCACAGTACTAGTGGTGTCGAAACATAATGGAAAGTGGCGGGACCCACTATCACAGCCCAACAGACGAGGGTCCAGGTGCCGCCTAGGCCCCGGAAGCTCCGGAGTCCTAGATCACCAGAGATGCGTTCTGACCGTTTTCCCAGAAATAAAACTGATCATACTGCATGCAGATTTATGATTCTATTTTCACGTTTGTTTCGCATTTATAAGCACGCATCAATATTGAAAACATCGCAACTCATGCCTGCATCCATTTGACTTTCTAGTTATATTTAAAACATAAAAAACGAGGACTTTTAGTTCTTTGAAGGGAACTCAATATGCCTACCAATACGATTCATTCACACAAAGATAATACAAGGAAATCCTCACAGCCCAACAGGCGAGGGTCCAGGGGCCACATAGGCTCCGGAAGCTCCGAAGTCCCAGATCTCCGGAGATGCGTTCTAAACGTTTTCCCAGAAATAAATTCGAACATAATGTATGTAGATTTATGGTTCTATTTTCACGTTTGTTTCGCATTTATAAGCATGCATCGATATTGTAAAAATCATACTTCATGCCAGATTCCATTTGACTTTCTGGTTATATTTAACACATAAAAAAACACACATAAAAACTCGATGACCTTTACACCGTGGAACATTAGAACCAATATGATACCGATTCATTTACACAAAGCTAAACTAAGCAACCCTCACAGCCTGACAGGCGAGGGACCAAGGGCCGCCTAGGCCCCGGAAGCTCCAGAGTCTCAAGTTAAAAATCTGAACACATTGTATATAGATTTATGGTTCTATTTTCACATGAACACGCATCGATATTGAAGAATATGCCGGACTCCATTTGACTTCCTGGTTTAACACAAAGTGTCAAACAAAATAGGCCTATAACACACCACTACATGTCCTGGCACTGTAATTTTGATGTGGAACATGGTCAGTTAGGAGTGTCGAAAAGTGGGGGCCCAAAGATATTCCGGCCCCCCCTCCCTAAGTCAAAAGGGGGGGAGGGGCGACGCCCCCGCCCCGCATCGGACGCCACTGGGCCAGATGCAGCCCGCGCAATGGTCCCGAAGCCTGATGAGGTAGGCCCCCGACATCCATGACAATAAAATACTACTTCTATCCCTTGATGCAATGCAGGCCCCCAACATCCATGGCAATTAAATGACAGGTGAGCATCGTTATACAATTCAATTAGGCGGTCACCTCCTTAGTGTAACATGACATCAACTTAATTGCCAGCACGAGGTCCCTGAGCTAAGCAGGCACAGTCTGAAGAGCAAGCTTTAATTTGGTGTATTGGGTTACATATCGGCCTTCACGCCTTGCGGGACATGTACTTTGTACTTTGCGTTGACAATGACAATTTAATTGGTTTCGTGTTACACAACCCATGTTAGATTTCTGGATCAGTGTTCACGTGTCATACAGATGAATGGAAATACAATTCATCACGTGACTGAGAGATATATAATACGTCATCAGGGTATGGGACCATTCACCACAGCAATCAGCAATTGATGAGGTAAATGCTGTGGCATAATCAGTTTCCTCAGCAACATTTAACACGGTGTTAAATAGGAATTATTTCAATATGACATTATTTTTGTAGAAGCGAGTTTTCCGAATTCTGTGGGCTGCAGATGAACAAATTTAGCTGTAAAAATAAAGCCACAAAATATATTTTGCTAACTGTATTTCAGAATTTTATCGTCTGTATACCAAAATATATTGGGGAAAAAATGATCACATCCATTCAACCCATTGCGACCTTGACCTTTGACACATGTTCACTCCAAATTTGGAACAAATCCATATTAAACCTGGAACTGGGGATATATCGCACAAGCAGAAGTTAACGGACAGAGGGAAAGAAGGATGGCTATATGATAATATACATGTATGACAGGCATATGAAAGGAACAAACAATGTATGACAGGCATATGAAAGGAACAAACAACTCCCAATTCATAACTGGTGACTTTACTGATGATGAACATAATTATATATGCTATAAAGATATGCAAATCACTCCTACAGACATGCAATAGATGATAAATCATTAAGAAAAATTACCAAGTATATATATCGGTACATCAAAAAGTATCACTAAAGTTAATGTACACATATTGGGACACAACCAAATTGTGTTTTCCTTGTTGTAAGGATACTACAATAAAGTCTCAAAAATAAGTGCAGAACTTGGTGTGGTGTACATGTGTGGAGGTAGACCTATAGCTACATGTTATAAGTATATATATTTTAAATAATTTAGTGGAGACTACATGCTCACTGAGACAATGAAGAATGCTCTAGATTGCATCAGATCTGACATTCTGTAGTTAATGCCATGGTCCACATTGTGTTCCCAAATTACAAGTATATTATGTATACAGGATAAACCACTGGAGAATGTACATTGATGATCAATCTCAGTAAACACAGATGTAATATCACAGAATTATATCACGGATTATTATATCTGACTTCGAATTCAGCGCTGTATAAATCCCGTATGAATTCCAAACTACATTTTTCAGCCAATCAGGTGGCTAGCTTGGCGAAACAGTTTAAAAATCACACACAGCAGCACGTGGACCAATGTACTAAACATTATCGAGAAACAGTATCCAAATATGGCATCATTTTCAGACAGAAATGAAAACATCGAAGAGTTTATTCCCGCCTCTAAAGTCTGGCTTTGTTAGGTGGTAGAAAATATCAAAAGATCATGCAGTGCAAAGTTGTTAATATCCATGTACTAAACATCAATCATTGTCAAAGTGAAAAGGCCGAAATGGTCGTGATTGGCTCATTATGGGATCTCCTAGAATATCGGCAAACAATTCACTTAAATTTTTTCATAGCATTTCTCCTTCAATTGCTCCCAAGTGTTGGCATATTGTCAAACTAGGCTGTCAGTTCAAATTCATTGCAATGATTGTTGCCAAGTGTGTTATGGTACTGTACTCTAGCCCTTCTTTAATTACTCAATTGTAATTCATTTTGTTATATTGTTCTAGTTAATTTTCTTGTGGCACTAAAGCAGCAGTAACTGTGAACAGCTCACATCTGAGGAAAGCCTAGTTCCAGACAATGACATCATTCTGCATTTATGTTTATTCTGTATTGGCATAAAACTATAGAGAATGTTCTGGAAAGGATACACGTATGTAGAATGGTGCATGGACTGTGGAGAATGTTCCGAGAAGTTCTTTATTACCATGTTTGATATCATTTTCTGGAAAGTTCCAGAAGAGGGAATTATTCAGCTTGTGACCAGATAGTGATATAACAGCTTGATATCTGCTTGAGAGTTACGTTCATAAAGTTAGACCGGGGTTCGCAGTTCGCAGTTCATTATTCAAGGAGACCAGCAATTATTTCCTCAGATATGGAAATCTGTATTTTTTTTTATTATGAGTGCTTTGAACTCCAAACTCTGTATAGCAAGAGAGAATGTCATGCTCATATCCCAAATCTGACGCCAGGGGGCACTGCTAGGGCGCTGTTACGAGTCGCCGAATGACTGGTCCCGAATAACGAACTGCGAACCGCGGTTTAACTTTATGATCGTTTGGGAGTTTCCGGTAAGTGGCTTGAACTGTATGAACAAATTAATAGTCTGTAATATTGAGAGGAATTGTCTTGTAACCATCTCATTGTGCGAGATCGTAAAACTGGTTGGTGAACTTTTGGACCATCTTCAAGTGTTTTCACGCAAAAGCATGTCAGTGTAATTACTAGTTATTATTGGAGTACAGAAGTGCTGGTTAAAGGTTCCGTTTTAATTTCACTGTAAAGTCGACCTTGCTGGGACAAATTTTGGAACAGTTATTTTCCTTGGTACAAATTACAGAAATTGGACTTGGATGTCGATTAAATTGGTTTCGTCAGAGTTTAATAATAGTCAGAAGCAGAACTGGATTACAGGACTGCTTTGTGGTGTGTGAAACATGTGTATTTCATGAGGACTGGTAACAGGATAAAGAAATGGAGTTATACAACAACTCTAGAAAGAAAACAGATTTTCACAGACTGTTTATCAACATTCAAAATCATTTTAGCTGCTGGACACACTCTTGTTACGTTGTTCTGGTAAACCTAAGGTTTGTGACATATTGTATCACTGTAGCTGTGCTTATATTCTATGGTTGGTTAATTATATAAAATATTTAACTGAACCATCTGGTCATTTGTTGCAATTTTGTTTGACCACTGTTTGGCTGCAGATTTATCAAACTTCTTCTGTGTTTTGAGATCTATAATCTTTCATATATTAATGGTGTACAACAGGTGGAGCAATCATGTAGCTCGCTTGGTAAATTATCATAAAATACACTGATAAAATATAATTTTATCATGGGACTTGGAATATAATAAAAATATATCTTCATTCAACATTATTATATGTTAAGCTACCAAATTATTGCCAAGAGATCCAACTTTCTCCTGTGTAATAAAATCTGTATAGATAGGTTTGCTAGGGCTCATGGTATGGAAGCTCTGTTCACATTATTTAATAAATTTATCATCTGTCATACATAAAATATACATTTCATATGAAAAAGCTATTTAAGAAGGTCCACACATGCATTGCTGCAAAATACCAGTTGATGTGGAACGACAGGATCGAGCGGATAAGAGTGCCAGAATGTTACAAGATTCTTTGCAATTTCACATGTTTTCCAGTGTGAAACTTAGAACTTACCAATCATTCAAGACTCGTTTTCACCCGGAATCATATTTTAGCATAGATAGTGCAATAATAATCATAAACAAGAACTCACAAAATTTTGATTGAGTGCCCATAAACTCCAAGTTGAAGAGGGAAGGTACAAGAATACTGATATTTGAGATAGAAATTGTATCTTTTGTCATGATAAAATTGAAGATTTCTCATGAAATTTCAAGCCCATAATAAAGATAGCGATATATTGTTTGCGCCTTCATCCATCCATCCGCCTTCAAGCAAATATATTTGGTTGTTGAGCAATGAAGATCTCAAACTCTGCTGAGCTACTGCAAAATCTGTGACGAAGAGTTATTTCTGTGAGCAAAATAAATCAGTTGTAATTTGTTCAATTGTATGCTCTAAGCGCTCGGGGGCGCTTTGATTAGCAAATGAATATTCTATTCTAATCACTGTCCTGGCATGGCAGTCCATTCTGTTGAGAATTCACTCTATAAGATATGGAGAATCGATGCCTGCGAACCCTGCTGCCACACCCCCCTCATCTGTTCCCAAAACTTTTGTACGTAACAGGTGACCACACTGCCTGTTCTCAATCACTTCCTTCTCATTCCTAAAATTGAAAACAAAAGGTACGTCATATACAGATGTAAACTAGAGGTTCCGCTTTGACCCTTGGGTTGCCGCTCCGGCATGAAGCCTATGCTGGTTGTTTTTTTAAGCAAAAACATACGTCTCCTCCAACCTCCCACCTTGCGTTGAGTGGGCACATTATTTAACGGAAAGTGCTATAAAATTGATGTAGAAATAAGTGTCAAGTAGTTCTCCTGATATCTTGCCGACAAGGTCTGTATATACATGTACAATTAGATGAATGGATGGACGGACAATGGACAAGGATAAATGCACGCACAAACCGAAATCTAATCAAATGAGGGGGCTATTCCAATGAACCTTCCAAGTTTGGTGAAATTCTGTTCAGTAGTTCTCAAGATATCTTGCAGACAAGGCCTGTATATACATGTACATGAAGATGGACGGACGGACGATGGACATGGATGAATGCACACACACACCAAAACCTAATCAAATGAGAGGCTATATCCCAATGATGCTTCCATCCAAGTTTGGTGAAATTCCGTCCAGTAGTTTCAAGATATTTTGCAGACAATGCCTGTATATACATGTACAAGTAGATGGACGGACACCGAACACGGATGAATGCACGCACACACACCAAAACCTAATCAAATGAGGGGGCTATCCCACTGAAGCTTCTGTCCAAGTTTGGTGAAATTCCGTCCAATAGTTCTCAAGATATCTTGCAGACAAGGCCTGTATATACATGTACAAGTAGATGGATGGACGGACGCCGGACACGGATGAATGCACACACACACACACACCAAAACCTAATCAAATGACGGGGCTATCCCAATGAAGCTTCCATCCAAGTTTGGTGAAATTCCATCCAGTTGTTCTCAAGATATCTTGCAGACAAGGCCTGTATATACATGTACCAGTAGATGGACGGACGGACACCGGACACGGATGAAATTCCAGCCAGTAGTTCTCAAGATATCTTGCAGACCAGGTAAGGGGACGGACAGACATGCATCCAGACAGACATCCATCCAGACATCCATCCATCCATCCAACCAGACAGACAAAAGGACCTTTTGGTTTGAAGAGCTGTAATTATACAGTGGACCATCGTTATACATTACAATGAAATTTATTATAACAGAATATTCAATGTAATGAAACAAATGTGCACTGATACTATAATTATACTTCATTTCCATATATGAATAAATACAGATACATACGAGAGATCCTGAAGGATCTTGGCGCCCACCATTGTCCGATAATTGTAAGCTAATGACTAGAGGATCTTTTTGTCCATTGTTACTAAGTACAAACAATTGATTTGTAATTTTGTTTACAGAATTTCGAATCTGAGCGAAAAGGATCGGAAAAGGGACACTGAAAAACACCAAGATATAATCTAAGTTTCAGGAGTTTCAAGATTTCTAGAAACTGTACTTATGTCGGATGTTATAATACAAGAGAAATGAGCGAAGTTAGTATGAAAGTGAATGTACATGTACGGAGGATTCTTCGCCTTTGTTACGTAGTATTTTTTTTATTTATTTTTTTGCACGTGTCATCATTGGGTACTGGAAGCGAAGACCAATCTCTTTGACACTTTGGCATGAGCTATGAAACATACTTAAGATTTTATAATTAAGAACGAGTGCTAATTCTGTTCTGTTTATACGGCTATTTTGAGATATCTCTTTTAAGATACCATGCCTGAAAATAGTAAGATGGTACACTATTTAATACTGAAGGGATCCGGTCTGCGCAGTAATGTTGAAACTTCGAAAGTGCCTGAATCCTGATTATCTTCCTTAAAAAAAAGGCATCTTGCATATCGAGACCCTAAGGGGAATCTGTGTACCAAAAAAGAGAAAGATCCATGCAGTAGTTCCTGAGAAATGACGATAAAGTTTCATGGGGAAATCCAAGATGGCTGTCTGGTGGCTATACTGGATTTTCGAATCATACCAGGAAAGGTATCTTGCACAACTAGATCCCAAGGGGAACCTGTGTACCAAATTTTAGAAAGATCCATGCAGTATTCCTCAGAAATCACGATAACAAGGATTCATGGAGAAATTCAAGATGGCTGCCTTGTGGCCATATTGGATTTTCGATTCGGACCGAAAAAGGTATCTTGCAAAACTAGACCCCAAGTGGAACCTGTGTACCAAATTTGAGAAAGATCCATACAGTACTTCCTGAGAAATGACGATAACAAAGTTTCATGGGGAAATCCAAGATGGCTGCCTGGTGGCCATATTGGATTTTCGAATCGGACCAAAAAAGGTTTCTTGCACAACTAGACCCCAAGGGGAACCTGTGTACCAAATTTGAGAAAGATCCATGCAGGAGTTCCTGAGAAATCGCGATAACAAGGTTTCATGGGGAAATCCAAGATGGCTGCCTGGTGGCCATATTGGATTTTCGAATCGGACCAAAAAAGGTTTCTTGCACAACTAGACCCCAAGGGGAACCTGTGTACCAAATTTGAGAAAGATCCATGCAGTAGTTCCTGAGAAATCGCGATAACAAGGTTTCATGGGGAAATCCAAGATGGCTGCCTGGTGGCCATATTGGATTTTCGAATCGGACCAAAAAAGGTTTCTTGCACAACTAGACCCCAGGGGAACCTGTGTACCAAATTTGAGAAAGATCCATGCAGTAGTTCCTGAGAAATCGCGATAACAAGGTTTCATGGGAAATCCAAGATGGCTGCCTGGTGGCCATATTGGATTTTCGAATCGGACCAGAAAAGGTATCGTGCACAACTAGACGCCAAGGGGAACCTGTGTACCAAATTTGAGAAAGATCCATGCAGTAGTTCCTGAGAAATCGCGATAACGTTTCATGGGGAAATCCAAGATGGCTGCCTGGCGGCCATATTGGATTTTCGAATCGGACCAAAAAAGGTTTCTTGCACAACTAGACCCCAAGGGGAACCTGTGTACCAAATTTGAGAAAGATCCATGCAGTAGTTCCTGAGAAATCGCGATAACAAGGTTTCATGGGGAAATCCAAGATGGCTGCCTGGTGGCCATATTGGATTTTCGAATCGGACCAAAAAAGGTTTCTTGCACAACTAGACCCCAAGGGGAACCTGTGTACCAAATTTGAGAAAGATCCATGCAGTAGTTCCTGAGAAATCGCGATAACAAGAAATTGTTTACGGACGGACGGACGACGGACCACGGACAAAAAGCGATTTGAACAGCCCACCATCTGGTGATGGTGGGCTAAAAATGTGCACATATTAAAATGGCTATCTTGGGCATCCTCAAAATTAGTTGAGAGGGGGTCGTTTTGTATGCTTACTTATTAGAGAGCCCAGTACTGTGATGTCCAGCATCGAAAAATAACATGCAGGTGGGCGCTGAGAGGGAGTCCTTCACACCCAACAGCCCACCCTAACGACACCCTTGGTTACTTGTACATATATATTAAACTTGACCAATCACAGCCCAGTAGGGAGCGGCAAGGCCAGGTGAGTGGTCTCCTGACTGCCTGAAGCCACTATGGTATGCACCCAGCAAGCTAATCTGAGCATACCTCCTCTAATACACTATGAGAGCACTCAGGGTGCGAAATATTAAACATTTATAAACAATGTTTCTATTCGTAACTAAATCAAACCTGCTTCAATTATTGCCTTTAAACTCCATTTAAATGCACAATCAAACGTAGAAAACGGAAGTTAAAACTAAAAATTATCTCCCCTAGGAGATAGAGTTATCCGCCCCTAGGAGAGCTCTCACTCTTCCCAACGTGGTTACTATATAAGACAATGCACAGCCCATTCTCTCCCTCTTTCTCATTGTAATAACCGAGACCAGTAGTGAACTAGGCCGCGGTCTGAGGGGAAGGACGGGAGGGCGCATTAAATTGAAGCAGGTTTGATTTAGTTACGAATAGAAACATTGTTTATAAATGTTTAATATTCGTTGCCTAAATCGTAAACCTGCTTCAATTATTGCCTCAGTACCAACAGGTGGAAGGAGGGAAACCTCGGCCAAGTAGCAGATTCAAAGGCAGGCTAAGTAACCGCTGGGAAGACACAGACATGGATATGAGACATCAATAATCAAACAATTGAAACCCTGGTCAATGACAGTAAAAAAAGGTTAAAATGTGGATAAGATACAGTTGTACTTATCTTGATTGTCTACAGCCATGTAGCTGTGCTCGTGGTGTGGAAGTATTTTCTACCGAGAAAGGACCCCTACCCATAGAGTTGTTGGGTCTACTCGGGAAGCCATCTATACCAAGAGAAAGGGACCCGTACCACTAGGGCTGTTAGGTCTACTTGGTAAGGCTTATCTGTATGCAGATTCTTGGCTGTTCCTAAATCCGGGTGAAGCATAACTGGTCCGTGCCTAGAGGTCGCCAAGCCACACCACTCTCAGTCCACAAACGTCTACGTCCAACTTGCTTCTTGGGAGTTGATCGTAGATGACACAGCTGAGATCATGGGAAGGAAGTCAGATTCAACCTGTAAGACACAATCAAAACCGCAATTAAGGTAAAGATCACTCACCATGGAGTCAGGCATCTTAGAGTAATGATTTAGTGTCCGACATCTCTTAGAGGATTCAAGGTCGTCCATCTGACTTATTTCTTCCTTCAATATGTGATCAATCAAATGTGGACCAATAGAATGAATGAGATGAGATGATACAGCAATTTGCAGATTTGCTGCGATGATTCAAAATGCCGCCCCCCCCCCCTTTTTTTTTTTTTTTTAAATTTAGTTGACCACGTGCTGGGCATCTATACGTGGCCCAAGCGTGGACATCCGATCTGACTGGACTGATATCTCTCAGATAGAAATTGGTGAACGTGGAGTTCGCCGTCCAGACAAGACTGGACAATGTCAAGGAGGGGCAGGTTCTTCCATAAATCTCAACAAAAGAAACCTGGCCGGCAAAGCCGAGGGTAATATGGAGTAGTAATAGAAGATACTAATCTAACTTATCTTTTGAGTGTCTCCCTTAAAAGGGTAAATCATGGATATGATACAGAATATACTTATTCTTGAGTGCCTCCATCCATGTAGCTGTGCTCGTGGTGTGATATGCAACTCTACCAAGATGTCAGGATCCTCTACCACTCGGGTTGTTAGGTCTTCTTGGTCTTAGAGGGCGCCAAGCCACGCCATTCTCAATCCACCAACGACTTACGTCCAACTTGTCTTGTGAGATGAGCGTAGGATACACAGCTGAGATCATCCAGAAGAAAGTCAGTTTCAAGCTGAAAGACACAAGCAAAACCGTAGTTAAGGCAAAGATTAAAACTCTCAAAGTGTCAGTCCACTTAGCTTGATGATTAGAGAGTCCATGGTCGTCTATCCGACTTATTCCTTCCTTCAAAGACGATCATGATGAAGTTTTAAAATTGAAACATACTTGAGAAAATGTTGGCTTGGAGAACCCGGGCAACGATTCCGGTACCTCTCGCATGCAAAGCGAGCGCTCTACCATTTGAGCTAGCTTCCCTGGAGCAAGATGGCTGCCTTGCTGCCATGGTGACAAATTCTGCCCCCCCCCTCTCTTCCTGAAAGAACTAACCACGTGCTAGGTAGCCCTTAGTGGCCCAAGCGTGGTCACACTATCTGACTGCACTGACATATCACACAGATAGAAATTTGTGAACGTGGAATTTGCAGTCCAGACACAAGAACTGGACAATATCATGAAGGGACAAGTTCTTCCATACAGGCCATGTGTAGCGATGGCATGAAACACATTAGAAGAAGTGGAAGCCAGTAGTGGGGGCGTCAATAGTATATCTACCTTCTGGCAATTGATAAGACTATTTTATGGTCTTCTTCAACTACGCGGCTTTTTAAAATATCAAGCCTTGCTGACCGGCGAAGGGATATGATAACCGTAGCCGAAAGCCGCGAACGAAATCGGTACGAGTAAGATAGTGACGGAAGGCTCGAACAGGATCTAGCAGAAGATCGACCACGAGGCCATGTACAAAGTCTGACAACGCAGGAATGGAGTACGACGTTGAGCGCACGGACCTGAACGAACAGACTCATTTTTGGCAATAAATTCAGGAATGGGCCGAAAAGAATGCAAGACCAATCCGCTGTCCAGGTCACAGAAGATCTTTCAAGAGCATAAAGATGAGACACTCTGGACGTCAAAGCAAACGCCGCCACAAAGGCCGTCTCATAAGACACAGCTATAATAGACGCGGACTCTAAGGGTTCACAAGGTGGTAAATCAGGGCACACAGAACCACACCGATATCCTATTTCGGTAACAGTTGGCGAGTACAACGCGACTGTAATGCGAAGGCGCGAATAAGCGCAGAGATATAATCGTTAAGGCTAAAGTCGGACCAAAGGTAAGACGTAACACGCTAGGCAGAGCAGATCGATAGCCTTCCATGGTGCTAATATGAAACTCCCTATCCTGGTGAAGGTGAAGGAGGAAGTCAAATACGAGGGAAATAGAATCGGGAACGGTATCACGTCCTCGGCACCAGGACAAATATAGGAACGTAGCGAGTAAGGTCCTACATATAATAAACAACCTTAAGGTTGATGACAGAACCATAATGTCAAAGTCTAACCATTGGTGTAACGGTCTATACAGGAATAAAGTACTTGATGGAGAAAGCCGGAAAAACTGTCCAAGTACACCACGAAAACATTGTGTTGTTTAAGCACAATCCTAAGGTAAATGGATCTCAACACAATGTTTGTGTGTTAAAGTCAACATGGTTCTGTGATAAAACAACACTGTGCTGAATTCAATTAAAGGCGACTAGTCCGTCATTCACATTCCCGCCGTCATCCACAGAGAATATCCACGTCCATAATCCAAAGACCTATTCCATATAACAGTATTTGATTAAATACTGCGGATTCCAATACAATTTTGATATTCCGAACTCCAGACTGGAAACAACAAGGTCTGGACAGAACTCTCTTCGTAGAGTAACGACGAACCTAAGTAAATCACAATGTGAAAAACCCAAGAAGAATTGATACAAATGGAAAGATGACGCCAAACGAACGGACTTCCCCTCCCGCCGACGACCGACGATGAAGAATCAAAGGAGGTGCCGATGAATGGATATAAAATATGCATCTCGCAAATGAAGAAATGACGTGACAAACGGCATTATGGCGTACCGGAAACGTCTAACCAATGTAATAGAACGACGCACAGGTGTATGAGAGACACATGACGGCGTAATGAACATGCCGTCAAAGGTGTAATAGGAAAGCGTAATGTGAAAAATGCGAGAAACGTTGTACATGATAAACAACGTAGTGATTTCCTAATTCACAACAACTTAATGTATATACATGCTCAAACTGGAGCAGGATACAAACTTATAAAAGTACACGACTTAACCGAAGGGCATTGCAAACAGTAACCCCGAAGTCGATTGTAATAAATTTTCCTTCTCTTTAAACGCAGTAGAGATGAACATATTAAATGTTTGTAGCGTTAATCACCAAATGTAAGCTCAATGAGATAAATGGGATTATGGATCTTTGTGTCAGTGAACATGAAATAATGTGTCAATGAATATGGTTACATTATGACCTCTCCCGATGTAATTTGTCTCCTGTACATGAAATTCAGTACTGGAGTTTTATATGGAGAGAATATTAAACATTTACAACAATGTTACTATCAATAACCAAAAAGTCACACAATCGACATCCAGAACAAAGATTTTTCCAGGAAACCAAAACAAATCCTTAAAGAATTTTTAAATTCCCGAAGAGAGGAAAAACATTTAAGGTCTCTCGCCGGCAGGAAAATGAGGTTATTCAAAAATTTTGAATTTGAAATGACCTAACACGAACAAATTTGTCGAGAAGCGGAAGAACAGTAAGAACATTACTAAAGAGCAGTTTGATGCTCTAGTAGACTGTACTGGTAATACAAACTTGGTAGAAAGAAACCATAGAAGACTTGGGCTTAAACCTTGGCCGGACCAATAGATTCCCACTCACGCTAGTCAAATTTTAAATTTTCTCATAGGGAAGAAATTAAAATTAGTGCATAAGTCCATCTGAATTATAAGCGTAACACAGTATACAGATGGAACAGCTTGGTGAGAAACAAAACAAATCACATGTATAAAACAAAATTGTGTATCAAGGCATAGCACAGAATCACAATAAACAGTGGGTAATAGAATTACTTACTCACGATAACCAACACGTGATCCCTTTGTTGACGACACACCCTTAATCACATAAAGAGATCAGCAAAGACGCTCATTAAAATGCAATAAATAGTCGTAGCATTGAAGCCCCGTAACATCCATTTATGCTATTATTATAACATCGTTTACATAGGGTTGAGATGTGGTTACGTACACAAAAACAACAAACACATAAACATGAGAGGCAGAATAAAACCTCCGTAAGATCTCTCTTGAAGACAGGATATCAAAATCACATAATAATAATTGATATAACAAGAGATTACCTTCTTGGTAGGCCAAAGAATTGATTGGATGCAGGTGAGAACAATCAAAGTCCGAACAAAACATACAACAACAACATGAAACATTGACGGACTGCTTATAAAGACTCGGATTTCCCGGCGGAGAAAACCGAACCTCCCGCGTCAAACGAGGGTAGTTCTCACAATCCTGGTAATTTATACAACAATTCAATGCATAAAATCATGAAACAACGAAACAAAAACTTGTTCGTTTAAAGTACATCACAATAGGCTCCATACTGACTGAACAAAACGGAATGTTGGAGGCTAATAAAAGCCTACCTCAAACACACCGGGTCGTAACTCAAAGTTTGTGTGAAGACGTAATATTGAATACACACTGGCCTAATGCAGGACTGTGTTATTTGTTAAACATGAGATTTCATAAAGACTTTTAGAAGAACATCGTCAAACGATCATTTGAAGAGAATTTAAAATCTCCGCCCCAAGTATTTAGCGACGTACGTCCAAAGACACTAAACACGTGGCCGACTCAAACGAATCCAACATTCGCCCCACAAATAGATCGGGCACGGAATTAAATAAACTATGTCCCACGTTGTTTATTAGCTTTCTTCTTTTTGGAAGAGATATGTGGTACCGATAGACAGGCGAAATAACCTGTGGTAAAGAATTCTTTTGTCTGAAGGAGACAATGGAAGGGCCAGGCAAGACCGACCTGGTCTTTGTTGAGCGTAACAAAGGAACGGGTTTTGGATCAACCTAGACAATGAAACTCCGGACCGGATCAAACTGTCTAGCAACCTAGAATTATCTTCGTGAATGATAGTATGGAATACATACCGTCGTGGGAGAAACTGGGTCTTGACCAGCTCGGTCAAGATCCTAACAACACTTCACACATTGACCAAAGAAAATTTCTAAGACCCGTCTGTCGATCTCCGAAATAGACGGGTCCTCACAAGCATATAAAAGCAAAGCACGACGGCCCTGGGCATAAATCTTCCAAGCCGTCGGAACCCATAATACATATTCCGCGCACGTGGACGCACAATAACACAAATCTTTACATGAAAAGCAAGCCGTGTGAGCGTCCAAAAGGGAACAAATTTTTCCCGCACGTACGACACGGAATACAAGACGGAACTTCCGACATAATAATACAGTAAGTAAGTTCCGAATAAATAACAAACTCAACACTTGATAAAGGATATACCAGCGAGACAACAACAACCAATGTTGTAAAATTGACTGAATACTTCCCTAGATGTGCACTGCTCGAGCAAACAGGAGAAAGAGGAAGAGAATGGGCTGTGCATTGTCTTATATAGTAACCACGTTGGGAAGAGTGAGAGCTCTCCTAGGGTCGGATAACTCTATGTCCTAGGGGAGATAATTTTTAGTTTTAACTTCCGTTTTCTACGTTTGATTGTGCATTTAAATGGAGTTTAAAGGCAATAATTGAAGCAGGTTTACGATTTAGGCAACGAATAGAAAAATAATTACGGTTGCCCAAGGGCAACCTGCACCTGATTTTCAGGTTGCCCGGC
The DNA here is from genome assembly GCA_036873755.1 of Hanleya hanleyi. Lineage (NCBI taxonomy): Eukaryota > Metazoa > Mollusca > Polyplacophora > Lepidopleurida > Hanleyidae > Hanleya > Hanleya hanleyi. Next base: position 15,622 of record JAVTVY010003622.1, read on the forward strand.
TAATTTTTAAGTTGCCCGAAAATATATGTACTTTATTTGGACCCAAAATCAGACTCGACAAAACAAGTATGATTCAACTGTGACAATCTGATGATCATGTACAGACTAGACCATCACTGAATCTTTGTTTTTGGTCTCCAACTGGCAGTTCTACACCTTTTTAACAACCAACGCAATGGCACCATTGCAGCAACAATTTGCCATGAAACCAAATCTAAGTAAGCTCATTTCATAAAATAAATTTATGAAGTTATGAGAAATTTATGTAAGTGAAAATCCAGGGTTCTTACAGCTATGACAGGATAGAATTTCAGAGTTTTTATAGAAAAATATGCTTTCAAATGACTCATTTTAATATTGTGTAATTGATAATTAATTGCACTACATCTGTATAAAGAAAACGAAAAAAATAAATAAATCAATAAAAAAATCTGTAGTAAGTAGCTATGAGCAAGATGATGATATTTATACTTTATTTAAAATATGATAATGAATAAGTCAACTCATGGTGCCCATCTCTCATCTGCTACATGTAAGTTAAACTTTTACATCCAGATGCTACTTTACAGGGGAGATAATCATGTAATGTTACTGTTAAGGGGGGATAACCGTGAGCCTGATGGCTGACAAACCGTGTGCAAATCACAAATTTTCAATGTTATCTCATCTAGCCTTGAGGTAAATATATATTTGTAGCGGTTATATTCGATAATAGTCATCAGAAAAGGATTAACAGTAAATTTTGTGAACCATCAACAAAGTCAACCTTGGATGTAGTTTCGTTATTGGCAACTGAATTATGCGGTGTCCAGTTTTCGTTACCGTACGTCAACATTCGGTTTGCCATCTTCCAAAAACCAAAACTGTTTGCCGACATCAAACTCTTTCAACTCAGCCTTCTTTTCAGCCTGATGAATAGTCCTTGTATGATATGAGACGATCGTATTGTGGTAGGAAGTGAGTTCACCCAGTGCCTGTACTAGCGTGTAGCTAGCGGGAATTTCCCTTTAGCTCAGTTGGTAGGGCGCTGGGCTGGTAAACCAGGGGTCGGTGGTTCAAATCCCGGCCGGAGAACTCGGTCACTACAACATTGGCGTCGCCGGTAGGATCCTCGCGGGAATGGGAGTGGGTTGGGTCGATGGTCAGGTTGTCGAGATGAGGAAGTGTGGGAAGTGGTTGATGATGATCTGATTGTCGAGTTGAGTTGCTGGGAAGGATGGGTGGTACGAGGGAGGGAATGGGGAAGCTTGTTAGGCTAGCCTCAGGGTTAATAGGGAAAAGAGGATGGCGGTTCTTCATGATGGAGAGGAGTGTGGTAGGAAGTGAGTTCACCCAGTGCCTGTACTAGCGTGTAGCTAGCGGGAATTTCCCTTTAGCTCAGTTGGTAGGGCGCTGGGCTGGTAAACCAGGGGTCGGTGGTTCAAATCCTGGCCGGAGAACTCGGTCACTACAACAGTATCAACAGACTTACAGACTTTCTCTGTTTTTTCACCAAAAAACGAGGTTGCCCGCCGGACCACCGTCTGTCATAAACAGGTTGCCCGGAAAAAAAATTTGTTGCCCCAGGCAATCGGGCAAATGGCTATTTCGCACCCTGGCACTGCTTTATAGACCAAATAAATTATTACTGTATTGTTGTAGCAGGGAGTCCTGCAAGTTGTGCTGTCCTCTCTAATAACAATTAATCAGAAAATATAACTTCTCTAGAATAGAGGCATGAAAAAGGCACATGTGTTGTCCAAACATTATATAAGATATTCCTCAGTTTATTGCCACAAGCATGACAAGAGTATTGACAAGAGCACACACCCATTCATTATAACAGTAAATTAGTTATAACACACAGGAAGGAAGCAATCAGAGATTGCTCAATTGTATGCCCCCCCTTCCGCTTTAATCCGACACTGCCCCGCCATTGTTCTGTTGTTTATTGGTTGGTGGAGGCCTAATTTGGATAATTATACAAATTCTGTTTCTGTCACTTTTTTTGCCATGCCTCACATAATACATATTCCAAGTATCAGCCAACAAGTGATAATAGGATGTTTCGATGCAAGATGGTCGCCAGGGCTTTCGCCAAATCCGAAAATGTGACCTGGTTATGAGACCTACATTCCTTGGGAGTATATTGTGGTGAAATTATGAAGCGATCAGTGAACTTTGAATTTTGCACCCAATTCACTCTTTTTGGGGCAACTTCATACTTTAATTTCAGGACCTATGTTGTCTGCTTTGGAGTGAGTGAGTGAGTAGGATTTAACGTCGTTTTGGAATGCAGGATAACATATAATATAGCCATTTTTCTGGTCCAAATCGGTTATGGACTGAGATCCAGCCTGGACAAATGAATATATCCCATTCACTTTAGTTTTGATAAACAAAGGGCCATAACTCTTGAAAATATAACCGAAAGCAGAAAAACTTCACGCTGCACACCAATGGGTCACTGACCACATATCATGCAAATTTCATACTTGTCCATACAATATTAACCGAGATCCAGCCCTACAAGTCTCAAAGATTTGAAGAAAAAGGGCCATAACTGTTGAAAATATACGCGAAATGTGGAGAAACTTCACGCTGCACAACTACAGGGCACTGACCACATATCCTGCAAATTTCATAATTGTCCATACAATATTAACCGAGATCCAGCCCGGACAAGTCCCAATTCACACAAATTTGAACAAAAAAGGGCCATAACTCTTGAAAATATATGCGAAACGCGGAGAAACTTCACGCTGCACAACTACAGGGCACTGACAACATATCCTGCAAATTTCATAATTGTCCATACAATATTAACCGAGATCCAGCCCGGACAAGTCCCAATTCACGAAGAATTCAGGAACAAAGGGCCATAACTCTTGAAAATATAGGCGAAACATGAAGAAACTTTACGCTGCACAACTGTGGGGCACTGACCACATATCATGCAAATTTCATACTTGTCCATACAATATTAACCAAGATCCAGCCCGGACAAGTCTCATTCACAGAGATTTCAGAAAAAGGGCCATAACTCTTGAAAATTATACCCGAACTCGGAAAAAACTCAACGCTGCACATCTACGAGGCACTAGCCACATTCCATGCAAGTTTCAATCCTGTCCATCAAATATTAACTGAGATATTGCTCGGACAAGAAATTCGGACGGACAGACGGACGGACGGACAGACGCTACGACGGACGGACGGACGGACAAAGCGATCGCTATATGCCCCCCCTCTAGTTAGAGGGGGGGCATAATTAAATTCATCTGGAACAAATGTGATCTTTATATCAAGGGTTGACTAGTAGTGCGTATGATGTTGAAACTAGAGAACATATATTGAAATTGAGAACATTTTAGCCTGTGATGTACATTAAAGCAATGCCATATTTAACCTGTAAATTTAGGCTGAGAATGTTCTAACTGTCGGAGTGTCCGGCTGTTCTTCTGTATGAATTATTGGGAGAACGCTGAATTAAAAAATATATAGCACTATCATTACTATGACAACTGATGATTTCATTTTTAAGCCTGAATTTCAAGTTTATCTGGTGTTTTTATTTGTTTTCTGGCGACTTGCCTTATCTATCAATGTTTTTACTGATTCAGCCTAATAAGTTGACTGCATTTTAAAAATTGGAAAATTTTAATGAAAAACCTGTTTTATCAATAGCTTGCTCCCATTTTTTTTTCTCTGAATGAGCTAGAGCACAATTTTGAATGATTGATGTCGCATTGGAGAGGGGCAATGATTTGCATGGATAGTATGTTAAACAGAAGACATGTTTGAGAATACATGCTGGGTAGTTTTCAGTTTCTGTGATCAAGGGAATCCATTTAAGGCATTAATTGCTGATCGGATCAGATGGCCCAGGCCTGATAACATGACCTAAAATCGAGCCAGCCTTAGATTTTCTCATAAAGTTTGGTCTTGTGCACTGCATGTCTTGGTTGGCAAAATTGAAAGTGAGTATTCACATTGCGTGCGTGTTGGACGTACAACCTCATTATCGGAAGCTGATGTCTTCACGCCACATTAACAAAGGAAAACTAGCTTTTGCCAAACAGGCAATGTTATCATGAACTAGTCTATTGATATTGCTAAGATTGCTTTATGGATACAGAGCCCTCCTGCAGACACTTTTGCACACCTCCTAGAATTTGTCTTTGTACCGCTAAAAGTATGCCATATAGCTGTCGTAATGTATATATTTGTTGAAAGCGCATTTCTTATGGATTCCAAATTTATAAATTTGTTCAGTTATAAATCTGTAGGTTGTGAAGATATTCAAATTTAAACAAAATAATTTTTTAAAAATGCGCCTTCTTTCTCAAATGACTATTTTAAAGAAAGTATTCAACTTTTCGTAACTTACATCATTTTCTGTAGAAGACAACTAACTCCAACAGGAAATCCGTGTCTCAGTTTTGTCAATTTTGGTGTAGCTCTTTTTCTATTGACATTTAATTCAACTTAAAATTTCAAAACTGTGAGTTGCTCGATTCTGTGAAGAAACACTCCATTAAATGTCAATAGGAGAACTAGACCAAAATTGATAAAACTGAGACATGGATTTCCTGTTGGAGTTGTTTTCTACAGGAAATGATAAAGTTACGATAAGTTGAATACTTTTTTGAAAATAGCGTTTAAAAATTAAAAATTAAATTTATTTAAAATCCAAATATCTTCAGAACATACAGGTATACAGTGACCAAACTTATGTATTTGGAATCCTCAAGGAATTTGCTTTCAAGAAATATATACATTACCATAGCTGTGTGGCATACTTTCAGCTGTATAAAGACAAGTTCTAGAGGGTGTGTAAAAGTGTGTGCAGGAGGGCTCTGTACCCTTAAGGTTACTGTATCGGATCGAAGCTTCAAAATATTGATTTTTGTTTTTTCGTCTTATACCAGAGTACACAGTCAAACCTACAAGTTGGGGGAATAAGAAATTATGAAAATTAGTGCATTGTTGTAAGAAAAAACATGACTTTCTAAAACTTTCTGGTGCAGTAGTGCTGATTGGTTTTTGGCCATTATCTCCATTTAGTTTTTCGCCAAGAAGTGTTTTTTCCCGTTCTAATGTCTCTCTTGTTATTTGATGTACTAACACGAACTTTGGACACAATATTCCAATGATGTAGATCTTCAAAAGGTTGCCTCAAATTTTATAAGTTCGGCCCTGTTCATGAATTATTTATGATTTAGTGGAGAGAGGTTGAGTTTTTGTAGATTTTTTCAATCTTTCAACTTTGCACGACGATAAAGTAACTTCAAGGCCCTAACTAAAAAAACTGCGGCAACCTATTTTCATTCAGATGGTAATGTTCATTATTCCAAAGTTTGTTTGATGAAAACTGAGCGAGTTTTGAGGACTATACTTTTCTAAATGACATCATTTATCTTTAACTAAATCGGTTCTTGTAATCAATTCGAGAGGGTTATTTATTTATCTAAATTCCTTGAATCAAGGGCTTTCAGAAAATGTATAGTTTGTATGGATACAAAAAAGCACTGCCCGTAATTAAGCAAAATTGTGTTATGTACACGTACATAACTGGGACCCGATACAGTAACCTAAATTGACTGACTTTGCCACGTCTGTCATCTCTAGACCCTGTACCAGGCTTTGTAGCTAGCTATCAGTCTCGATGTCTTTGAGACTGCCTATTTCAAGATGAGACTCCCAAAATTCCTTGAAGTTAACATGGTGACAATTGGACAAAACCCTGAAAAATAAGGAATTGCGACTCTTGGTTTCAAAATTCTAGCTGAAAGCCTATACCCACCCGATCAGGATCCCAAACATGCCAAGTTCATTCACAACCTCAGACAAAATCACATCAGCTCCTGATCTCATCAAATAGTTCTTCTGTGGTGGAGGGAAGATCCGTTCCATCAAAATATAGGCAGCTCTCTCCTCTGTGTTGTTTATTTTCTCTAATTCTTTGGTGATTTCATCTCCATACAGGTTATTACCTGGGGAATAATTATGTCACATACATGAGAATGACAATCTGATATGAACTACATGTAAGCACAAGCAATTGGTGGCAACAAGGAATTGGTTATGAATTGAGTTTGACTAGTTGGTGACTCAGAAAATATATGTCAGTCTCTGATCACTAATCTTTTATAGGCCTCAGCTCCGTGACGACATACATTTGTGAGTTATATTAAAGTTTGGTGCTTCTAGGCATATATTCATTCTTGAGATGTGGTGGTAAGAAGAATGAAAGGATGGACATACAACGTACATGATGACAATACTCCAATGCCATTTCTTGGTTGAAGCTCAAGACCAAGTATGTCTGGTGTAAGTTCAGGAAGCCTTGGTCTAATCATTATTGAGATATGGTGGTTAGCGATTGGTGACAAACATTTTTTTTTGATCCAATGACCTAGATACAAAATAGGTCAGTGTCAATAGTTACAGGCCTGCAAGTGGCTCAGTTAAAATATAGGAGAAAATATAGGAGGAAATTTGCCAAAATATAGGAGAAATATAGGAATTTTCTGTATAAAATATAGGAAAATATATAAAGGAGTCTAAGACAGGTCACTACTACATTGTAAGTTACTACTACATTGTAAGTTCCAAACTTGGTAGTTTTCTGGTGTTCAATCAAATTATTTCCACTGAATGCGGTCATAGTGGTGGCGGTTGAGGGGACCCGCTTTGCTGCTAGGTTCAACAAAGAGAGATTTAAATGTTTTCATATTTTTTTGAAATGCCAATTTGACTCATTTCAGTGAATTGGTAAAAGTTGTCATAAGAAAAATTCAAAATATAGGAAAATATAGAAATCACTCAAAAATATAAGAAAATATAAGAAATATAGGAGGCACTTGCAGGCTTGTAATTATCAATGGGCAGAGTTTGACCTAGTGACTCCTCAAAAAAGATTTGATAAGCTTCTGTTCAATGGCCAAATGCATCATGTGTGTTTGGTGCTCCAAAATGTAGGCATACTGATACATGAGATACATGTACATGGTAACAAGAAAACAGAGATGGACAGACGGACATGAACATAAATGTTCATAATGACAATACCCCAAGATAATTCTAGCTGTAGACTAAGTGTAGTCAATGGCCAGAAACGTGTCCAGTTAAGTTCAGTAAGCCTAACCCTTATCATTCTTTACTAGAGGATTTCACAACAGTTTACCGCTTGAGATATCTTTCAGTGACAAGAAATTGCATGCCTAGACTGAATCAAATCATCACATGTATGTAACTTTGTACCTCCTATCTGAAGTTGCCAACTTCTACATTTATTTCATTCGGTGTGTTTCTATGATTCTTAATGACTGAGTGGCTGTTTGAAAGCCTATCACCCAATCAGAGATCAGCATGACAGTCGAAGTTAACTTGCAAGTTTGCAACTTCAGACACAATAAAAATGTTTAACTTCACACTTGCCCGAGAATCACAGCGCATCACTGCGATTTTTTTTTATGAAAAAAAATAGCAGGTCATCACAAATGTTCTAAGTCGAACCCTGATAATCCAGGCATGGATGAGACAATTGGTCCAGGTATGGATGGGTATGACCCAGGCATGGATGAGACAATTGGTCCAGGTATGGATGGGTATGACCCAGGCATGGATGAGACAATTGGTCCAGGTATGGATGGGTATGACCCAGGCATGGATGAGACAATTGGTCCAGGTATAGATGGGTATGACCCAGGCATAGATGAGACAATTGGTCCAGGTATAGATGGGTATGACCCAGGCATGTATGAGACAATTGTTTCAGGTATGGATGGGTTTGACCCAGGCATAGATGGGACAGTTGGTCCAGGTATGGATGGGTATGACCAAGGCATGTATGAGTCAATTGGTTCAGGTATGGATGGGTATAACACAGGCATGGATGTGGCAATTGGTTCAGGTATGAATAGGCATGATGCCCCAGGCATGGATGACACAATTGATCAATGTACGGATGGGTATGTCCCAGGCTTGGATGACACAATTGGTTCAAGTATGGATGGATATGACACAGGCATGGATGATACAATTGATTCAGGTATGGTTAGGTATGATCCAGGCCTGGAGGAGACAATTGGTTTAGGTATGGATGGGTATGACCCAGGCAAGGATGAGACAATTGGTTCAGGTATGGTATGGATGGGTATGACCCAGGCAAGGATGAGACAATTGGTTCAGGTATGGATGGGTATGACCCAGGCATGGATGAGACAATTGGTTCAGGTATGGATGGGTATGACACAGTCATGGATGAGACAATTGCTTCAGGTATGGATGGGTATGACCCAGGCATGGGTGAGACAATTGGTTCAGGTATGGATGGGCATGACCCAGGCATGGGTGAGACAATTGGTTCAGGTATGGATGGGTATGACCCAGGCATGGATGAGGCAATTGGTTCAAGTATCAGGGCATGAAATGTTTTTTTCAGTCCACCTGTCACATGTGACAGGTAAGGTTTTTTTCTACCTGTCCCACCCAAAACTTACTTGTACACAATTTTGTCAAAATTTCTATATGCTGATCGAATTATGTTTAAACGATGAACGCACCGGGATGTTTTGATGAGAAAACTATCTATTTTAGTCCTGAGGATTTTATTTTTAATGCCCACTCACCAAATTTCTGATTTCTTGAGTTTTAAAATGTTTTTATTACCTCATGTAGTAAGAACACAGAATGACAAATAATTCATTAATTAGTTTTGATAATTGCTAGGCAAATGATAAATAATTACTCTCCCTGGTCAAATGATAAATAACCTATTACCAAAAAAAAAACCAAACCAAAAAACCCTCGCACAATCTAGCTTTCCCCAGTAGCCTACCATTCATTTTCATTTCTAATTTGTTTTTTGAAATGTCACTATGAGGCACGATGACGGAAGCACAGATATGTATAAAGTTATTAGCATTTTGTGTTCATGGAATATACCAGTGAACGTACGGTGATTGAGAAGCACAACACAACCAACCTCATGTCTGGTTAGTGTCGCCCCTGTCAGGCTATTAGAATACATTCTCTAGATCAGCTTCACATTTGTAATGTTTAAAAAAAAAATTAATGATATGGTAACATTGGAATTCTTTAGCAGTAGACCGAATGGAATTTGTTTCAGTAAACTTGAGCACATTTTCCTAAGTCAGCTTTCCTGCCGCAATGCGTACAGTTTGACAGACATCCGTCGATAACCTTCTTTTACTCGTTTGTCTGACATCTGAGCGTGGGTTCCCGATCTGTTCACTGTGACCTTTGATCTGAAGAATATCCGTGACTTGAAATATACCTCGGCGGCTGCCGATCTCCAATGGTCTCTCCAACAGTGTAAGCAAATCTGGAGCGCTGAGGTCTGATCGAACATCGACGCTTGCCGAAGCATAACGAGGCTAAATTTATTTTTAGCTCTAAAGCATGGCATGCTCTCAGCAGAAGTTGAGACATCGTTTAACAACAACAACAAGAAGATTTTCTTGCTTCGGGCGTTAGTAAAGATCAACGCCTATGAATCTCTGTAATGTTTATTTTTTTTACCTGTCGCACATAAATACTACCTGTCATCGACAGGTGGACACCCGAACATTTCGCGCCCTGAGTATGGATTTGTATGACACAGTCATGGATGAGACAATTGCTTTAGGTAATGATGGGTATGACCCAGGCATGGCTGAGACAATTGGTTCAGGTATGGATGGATATGACACAGTCATGGATGAGACAATTGGTCCAGGTATGGATGGGTATGACCCAGGCATGGATGAAACAATTGATTCAAGTATGGATGGGTATGACCAAGGCATGTGTGAGACAATTGGTTCAGGTATGGATGGGTATGGCCCAGGCATGGTTAAGACAATCGGTTCAGGTATGGATGGGCATGACCCAGGCATGGATGTGACAATTGGTTCAGGTATGGTTAGGTATGACCCAGGCATGAATGAGACAATTGGTTCAGGTATGGATGGGTATAACACAGGAATGAATGAGACAATTGGTTCAGGTATGGATGGGTATAACACAGGCATGGATGAGACAATTGGTTCAGGTATGGTTAGGTATGACCCAGGCATGGATGAGACAATTGGTTCAGGTATGGGTGTGTATGACGCGGGCATGGATGAGACAATTGGTTCAGGTATGGGTGGGTATGACCCAGGCATGGATGAAACAATTGGGTCAGGTATGGTTAGGTATGAACCAGGCATGGATGAGACAATTGGTTGAGGTATGGATGGGTATAACACAGGCATGGATGAGACAATTGGTTCAGGTATGGATGGGTATGACCCAGGCATGGCTGAGACAATTGGTTCAGGTATGGATGGGTATAACACAGGAATGGATGAGAAAATTGGTTCAGGTATGGATGGGTATAACACAGGCATGGATGAGACAATTGGTCCAGTTATGGTTAGGTATGACCCAGGCATGGCTGAGACAATTGGTTCAGGTTTGGATGGGTATGACAGTCATGGATGAGACAATTGGGTTCAGTTATGGATGGGCATGACCCAGGCATGGATGAGACAATTGGTTCAGGTATGGATGGGTATGACCCAGGCATGGACGAGACAATTGGTTCAGGTATGACCCAGGCAAGGATCAGACAATTGGTTCAGGAATGGATGGGCATGACCCAGGCATGGATGAGACAATTGGTTCAGGTATGCTTAGGTATGACACAGGCATGGATGAGAAAATTGGTTCAGGTATGGATAGGTATGACCCAGGCATGGATGAGACAATTGGTTCAGGAATGGATGGGCATGACCCAGGCATGGATGAGACAACTGCTTCAGGTATGCAGGTATGACACAGTCATGGACGAGACAATTGGTTCAGGTATGGATAGGTATGACCCAGGCATGGATGAGACAATTGATTCAGGAATGGATGGCATGACGTATAGCACAGGCACGGATGAGACAATTGGTTCAGGTATGGATGGGTATGACCCAGGCATGGAAGGAACAATTGGTTCAGGTATGGTTAGGTATGACCCAGGCATGGATGAGACAATTGGTTCAGGTATGGATGGGTATAACACAGGCATGGATGAGACAATTGGTTCAGGTATGGTTAGGTATGACTTAGGCATGGATGAGACAATTGGTCCAGGTATGGAGGGGTATGACGCAGGCATGGATGAGACAATTGGTCCAGGTATGGATGGGTATGACCCAGGCATGGATGAAACAATTGATTCAGGTATGGATGGGTATGACCAAGGCATGTGTGAGACAATTGGTTCAGGTATGGATGGGTATAACACAGGCATGGATGAGACAATTGGTTCTGGTATGGTTAGGTATGACGCAGGCATGGATGAGACAATTGGTTCAGGTATGGATGGATATGAGCCAGGCATGGATAAGACAATTGGTCCAGGTATGGATGGGTATGACGCAGGCATGGATGAAACAATTGGTCCAGGTATGGATGGTTATGACCCAGGCATGGATGAAACAATTGATTCAGGTATGGATGGGTATGACCAAGGCATGTTTGAGACAATTGGTTCAGGTATGGATGGGTATGACCCAGGCATGGATAAGACCATTGGTTCAGGTATGGATGGCCATGACCCAGGCATGGATGTGACAATTGGTTCAGGTATGGTTAGGTATGACCCAGGCATGGATGAGACAATTGCAGGGATTCATAGAAGTCATTCTGTTTAGGACCGTTAATGGTCAAATTGAGTTTTTCACCCAGCAAATTGAGTATTTAGCGTGCTTTTGTGGTGCAAATAGAGTTTAATAATATTTTTAGGACCAGTTGCATTATATACCACATACATGTATAATTTAATCATGGAATAAACAATTTTGTTCACCACACATGCCACATAACGTGTCCTGGTCACCTAGTCTATTGTTCTCTGTAACTAAACGAGTTTAAGGATTACAACTAAAGATGTTGATTAGCTGGTTACTAACAGCCGTTTCGAACCAATTGCTCTCTGCTCTTGTTCAGTGAGAGTTGTCTGGGAGAATTTTAGTTAGATCAGCCTACAATAGCTCAATGAGCAACTTGCCCTAACCTGTTAAAAAAAATTACAACTTTATTCAAAGATCTGAAAAAATCAAGAAAAATTCTAAACTATCGAGACAGAACAATTTATTCAATAAATGAATCAACTCATAAAAAATGAGAATGAAATATTTAGATCATCAAATGACAATGCGCTGCAGTGTTGTCTACACGTGTTGTTGTTGTTGATGCGTGTGAACTTTCATTTTCAAACCAATTCTCAATCCAGACCATTCACTTCCAGTTGTTAAGTTTTGAGTTGTCAGTAATAAACTTCAAGCAGTCAGTTTTAAGTATTAAGTCACTCGTATAGACTGATACATCACCTGTCATTCAAAACGTAGAATTTCTTGATGATGAAAGCATCCAGAGCATCGGGCTGTATCCCGGCAACTGGAAAGGACTCTGTATTGATTTTTTTTCTTGTAAAAGTCTCGCGAGAAAGTCTTTCGGGAACCCTTCGTAACCTCGCAACTAAGTAATTTCGAAGGACACCCGAGCTAGATACATGTATTACAGTCACGTGAATTTCCATAAAATGGCGGGTTGTTTAGCTCGATGTCGAGCTAAACTCCGCCAACATGTGTGAATAAATATTGAACAGTGAGTTACCCAATTCATATTCAGTTTTAATCAGCTCGAATTGAGTTTTTTGTCTCGGTTGAAATTCAGTTTCTCTAAATTATTGGTCACAATTGGTCACAAATTCAGTTTTCACCCCCCACAAATTGAGTTCTCAAATTTTTTTAGGACCGATAACCAGCCCTAAAAGGCGACTTCTATGAATCCCTGCAATTGGTTCAGGTATGGATGGGTATGACGCAGGCATGGATGAGACAATTGGTTCAGGTATGGATGGGTATAACACAGGAATGGATGAGAAAATTGGTTCAGGTATGGATGGGTACAACACAGGCATGGATGAGACAATTGGTCCAGTTATGGTTAGGTATGACCCAGGCATGGCTGAGACAATTGGTTCAGGTATGGATGGGTATGACACAGTCATGGATGAGACAATTGGGTTCAGGTATGGATGGGCATGACCCAGGCATGGATGAGACAATTGGTTCAGGTATGGATGGGTATGACACAGTCATGGATGAGACAATTGGGTTCAGGTATGGATGGGTATGACCCAGGCATGGACGAGACAATTGGTTCAGGTATGGATGGGTATGACCCAGGCAAGGATGAGACAATTGGTTCAGGAATGGTTGGGCATGACCCAGGCATGGATGAGACAATTGGTTCAGGTATGCTTAGGTATGACACAGGCATGGATGAGACAATTGGTTCAGAGATGGATAGGTATGACCCAGGCATGGATGAGACAATTGGTTCAGGAATGGATGGGCATGACCCAGGCATGGATGAGACAATTGGTTCAGGTATGCTTAGGTAGGACACAGTCATGGACGAGACAATTGGTTCAGGTATGGATAGGTATGACCCAGGCATGGATAAGACAATTGGTCCAGGTATGGATGGGTATGACGCAGGCATGGATGAGACAATTTGTCCAGGTATGGATGGCATGACCCAGGCATGGATGAAACAATTGGTTCAGGTATGCTAAGGTATGACACAGGCATGGATGAGCCAATTGGTTCAGGTATGGATGGGTATAGCACAGGCACGGATGAGACAATTGGTTCAGGTATGGATGGGTATGACCCAGGCATGGATGAAACAATTGGTTCAGGTATGGTTAGGTATGACCCAGGCATGGATGAGACAATTGGTTCAGGTATGGATGGGTATAACACAGGCATGGATGAGACAATTGGTTCAGGTATGGTTAGGTATGACCCAGGCATGGATGAGACAATTGGTTCAGGTATGGATGAATATGACCCAGGCATGGATGGAACAATTAGTTCAGGTATGGTTAGGTATGACCCAGGCATGGATGAGACAATTAGTTCAGGTATGGATGGGTATAACACAGGCATGGATGAGACAATTGGTCCAGGTATGGATGGGTATGACCCAGGCATGGATGAAACTATTGGTTCAGGTATGGATGGGTATGACCCAGGCATGGATGAGACAATTGGTTCAGGTATGGATGGGTATAACACAGGAATGGATGAGACAATTGGTTCAGGTATGGATGGGTATAACACAGGCATCTATGAGACAATTGGTTCAGTTATGGTTAGGTATGACCCAGGCATGGATGAGACAGTTGGTTCAGGTATGGGTGGGTGTGACCAAGGCATGTGTGAGACAATTGGTTCAGGTATGGATGGGTATGACCCAGGCCTGGATAAGACAATTGGTTCAGGTATGGATGGGCATGACCCAGGCATGGATGTGACAATTGGTTCAGGTATGGTTAGGTATGACCCAGGCATGGATGAGACAATTGGTTCAGGTATGGATGGGGATAACACAGGAATGGATGAGACAATTGGTTCAGGTATGGATGGGTATAACACAGGCATGGATGAGACAATTGGTTCAGGTATGGTTAGGTATGACCCAGGCATGGATGAGACAATTGGTTCAGGTATGGATGGGTATGACGCAGGCATGGATGAGACAATTGGTTCAGGTATGGATGGGTATGACCCAGGCATGGATGAAACAATTGGTTCAGGTATGGTTAGGTATGAACCAGGCATGGATGAGACAATTGGTTCAGGTATGGATGGGTATAACACAGGAATGGATGAGACAATTGGTTCGGGTATGACCCAGTTGGTGGATGAAACAATTGGTTCAGGTATAGTTAGGTATGACCCAGGCATGCATGAGACAATTGGTTCACGTCTGGATGGGTATGACCCAGGCATGAATGAGACAATTGGCTCAGGTATGGATGGGTATGACCCAGGCATAGATGAGAGCTGGCATATGCATGGATGGGACATAACCCATGCAATGTATGAATGGGACATGCCCCAGGAATGGATGGGGCATGGAAAGTAATGACTGAGTCATGATTGTGGAATGTAACATCATATACCCTCATCATGCTGAGTAACTGACAGGGCAGTCTGTCTGAAGGGCATATCACTGTCACTACTGAAATTATCTCAATAAGGCTCTGTAGTGATGGTAGTGAACTTTGCAGGCAGCAATAACTGCACGTGTTAAAACTCAAGAGTGTAGAATTGTCCAAACTGTTCCTTTGTCGAACAGAACGACAAAGATTGAATGCATATGCAAATCATATTTTTTTGGTTGAAAGTAGTCCAAAGCAGACATCCATTTTTAGAGGTTTTTGACTATGAGAGAATGGCAAGACTAAACGAGCTAACTATTCGTCATTCAACATTCAGTTATGTACATTTATACACACCTCCTCCCTCTCTCTGAGGTTTCATTACGAAATGTTGTGGATTTTGTAAAACCATTGCCACAGCTTTGTCTCCTTCTGGATTCTGAAATGAAATTCAAAACTGATTGGACCACCATATCTGTATATATTGTCCCAGACAATTTCATGACTGCAATAAAGTCTTCATATTCCTCATGCATGTATATTTGAATTTAGTCAGATATCACAATTTAAAATTGGCAGATCCTTCATATAGGAAGCTAATGTCTGAGTATTTCTGCAGCTGAAAAGGCTTAAGTCTAGACATATTGTTGTCCCCAGACTTGGCTATTGTATGCATTGTATAGTGATCCATACATGAAGTATGAACCCAAAATTTGGGAAAAAAGATAAGTGTCTGGTATGCAGCAATCCTGTTCGACATGAATAAATCTACCTGTAAAGTACCAAATATATATGATCATCCAGTTGTTTTTTTTCCAGTATCATGTATGATGCAAATAGTTCAAGTTTTGATTTAATCTATATGGAGGTCTTCAGGCCCATTGCCAAGGAGGGTCCTTTTTATGTGCCTTTTTGACGGGAAAGCGAAGCATCCCTCAAGATATCCCGACTATGGGCCTGGCCTTGCTTTTTGTCAAAATTCGCTAGAATCTGTTCTTAAATCCAAGGGAATTTATCCACCAGAATCCAAAACCATCATTTCTATACAGATTGCTGAATTTTTCCTGTGAACTGTCAATGAGAATTGGATACCCATGGAAAGGCGAGTCCTGGAATGGGGTATGTCTTTCAATAGTGGCATTGAAGTGTACAGTACATGTACATGTAGTCATCTTGTAACTCAATCTAATTAAAATTATATCCTATCTGCTCCCCTGTTTGGATATGTCGTTTGTGGGATCTAACCAGCTTGAACTAACACGAGTGTTGACCAATCCTGATAATTCTTCATAGTGCTTTGAAAGGAACATAATGGTAGGGGCTTTTTCGTTGGCTCAGTCAAATCAGGCGCCACACTGGTGGGGTAGCTTCTGATGTTGCTGCTCTCCCGCCAGATTGTCACCACAAACATGATAAAGCAGGGTATAGAAATATGGACTGGTCCTTGGCATAAACCTTGGGTTAAAGCGGATAAGATCAGCCTATCCCCCTCCACGTCTGCAAGTAGTTAAAATGTGGCTGTGATGTCATATAAGACTATTAAATATTCATGACCTGGGCGCTCTGAACACCAAATGCAATTGAAATCAGTAAAATCTTACATAGCAACATATATGATTGGGGGGCACTGATAGGATATTAATTTATTAAGATTGCTTGTAACTTTACATAAGATGCATGATTATGCTGAAAATAATATCGAGTATTCTGTTTGCAGTAATTCAATTTTAACTCATTTAATGTTTTTCCTATATTCCACTAGGCATGCTAGGGGAACCTAGCTGTCACCTTGCCAAGCTCCTTTCTCATGCGATTCTCTTTGAATCTCCGAGAGAAAATTCACAGAAATGTGGAAACAAATGCTATACATTACTATTTACAACATCTTGAATTGGACAACAGATTTGCAAATTACCACACTTTCGCTAAAACAAAGTCTTTTATTTCAGTTCAGTGCATTCGAAACATTATGAACCATGCGAGACAACACTTTCAAGTTATTTCCCTTGAATTTGTCTACAATGTTATGTTAAGCGTAATCAGATCCTGTTGAAGTATTGGAAAAAGAATATTTTGGGTTTGGAGACCTGGCAAATGTATCACTACCAGAAATCAGACTTCCAAAATGAAAAAAAAAATAAAAAAAAACTTTGCACCAATTTTTTACATGGTCATTCACAATTAACAAAAGATTTGTTTTTGGTCTCACATGCACCCCTTGATCAACTTACAGTAGGAATGTTACAGAACATGTACGAAGTAGCATAACAACAAAATCTGTGCCTGTACAAAATGTCAATCATACATGATCATGTATTGTATATACATACCAAGTCTAAACTGTACAACCCAGCAAATGTTTTTCTGAGCTTCTGGACATCTTCCTTGTCATCTATGAACTTTTCTAATATCCCTGATCGAGCCAAGACCTCCTGAATTTTCTTGGAGCCTGCCAGATGACTTTGTACTGAGGGACATTTGATAGCCAATGACCTCTCCATCTTTAATCTGGCCTCCCATTCCTGGGAAAATAGAGAGATAATGAAAATTGATTTATTGTTTTATGGTGATCTCTAATAGATAACATATGTAGAAGAGTTCATTTCACTGCCTCAATATACATGTACCCCACACAATCACATTGGACTGAATCTCTGTCTGGCCTCTTGTGACTGGTGAATTCACGTATTGTGACATTCAAACTGGAGATGCAGTTAAATCATCCATTATACATGTTCTTCACAGGTTATCAAGCTTACAGGCAATGTCCCATCATACGCTTACTTAATCTATATCAGAGAAATACCATCATACGCTTACTTAATCTATATCAGAGAAATACCATCATACGCTTACTTAATCTATATCAGAGAAATACCATCTTGAGTTAATGCTATGAAAAATTTATGCAAACTGTTTGTTGATATTTTATGAGAATCTAGAATAAGCCAATCATGAAAAAATTTGCCTTTTCAATTTGAAATTGACTGGCATTATTTAAAAGATAAGAACAACATTGCACAGGTCGGTATTGATCAAGTTACCACATGACAAAACCAGACTTTTCGGCAGAAGCAAGCTCTTTCAAGTTTACCTTTCCCAAAATCCAGATGTCCCACAGATTAGTTTCATATAAACTAGAATGAAAGTAACTCCGAAAAGTGAAGTCATTGTGATATTCTATATTTCGGTACAGGTTATACCATCGTCAGGAATATACCTGACGATGGTATAACCTGTACCGAAATATAGAATATCACAATGACTTCACTTTTCGGAGTTACTTTCATTCTAGTTTACCTTTCCCACATGCTATTTCTAGACAGGATGCATTATTTGGATACGGTTTATCGATAATATTTACTATATTGGGTCACATGCTCCTGTGTGTAATTTAAAGTTGTTTCACCCTTCTATCTACCTGATTGGCTAACAGGTGTAGTTAGTAATTTGCACAGGATATATATAGCCCTGTAAGATATAACTTTCTGTGATATTATATCTGACTTAGATTGAAACTCAGTTTTGATGATAAAAGTTTCAGCAGAAGTTCAGTTTTATGAACTTCTGGTTTCAGTGTAACTAAGGGAATGCTATTGTTGTTGTTGTAGTTGT
Organism: Hanleya hanleyi; assembly: GCA_036873755.1. NCBI lineage: Eukaryota > Metazoa > Mollusca > Polyplacophora > Lepidopleurida > Hanleyidae > Hanleya > Hanleya hanleyi. The sequence goes on from JAVTVY010003622.1 coordinate 34,217, forward strand.
AATAGATTCATCTCACTGTTGATAAGGTTTAAGTATCTTGGAAATAACCAATCACAGCAAGCTGAAACTTCTCACATGTTGATTCCTGCAGAACATTTGCATAATAATATGATTAAAACAAGATCTTGATTTTTCCAAAAAACCTCCAATGTACAGCATGCTATGTGCTGTAGTACTAATAGTCATCAAATGTTTACAAGGTATGGAGTTCAGTACAAGAAATATTGATCATACGGAAAACTGGATTCTTTTTAAATAATGACAAAACAGGGCTTTCTTGCATGGTCAGCATTTATATGTTACCAAATTTGAATTTTCAAAAATAATTTCTGACCAAAATTATATCGGTACGTATACATGCAAAATTGACAAAGAATTTTTTTTTCAAATATTCACCTGTTTGACATATTATTGCATCAGAGTAACCTGGATTATATGTGTGTAAGTTTCAGTGTTTGTGACACGGACACCAAATTCTTACCCTTGAACAAAAAAAATATGTGCACACCATATATGTTTTGGTACATGTAAGTCCTACATGCCGACAGAAATTAGGTCTCTATAATGTCTGTGGGCTAAGTTATTTAGAAATAAATACAGGTACTTTTCTACATGTAGGTTACTCATTTCTCCCAGGCTTCATAATGTAACTATCAGGGGAGAGAACTCTCGGATGACATTACAGTTTGTTCACTGGTATAGAAGTTCTCTCCCATTTACTCTTTTTGGAGACAACAGAAATTCAGATCACTCTAAAACAGAAATTTGGGAAATTGCTGCATTTTGTATGCTTTTGATGGTAGAGTGGTCAAGCAACAAATTGTAGTAGAATAGTTCAATCTGTCTCATCAAAGTTTCACTGCCATTGTAATGTCTTGGTATCTCAAACAAATATAAATCATTGAAGAGAAACTGTGCGTAATTCGCAAAGCTTACATGTGACGTCTACATGCCTCTACGAACCTGTGGCGTTGTATGTGATATCAGTATTGTAACCATAGTCAGACACAGACTTTATTCACTACATTACACCAGCAAGTCAATGTAATGCACAAGAATCTGAAATTTTGTTTTAATGACACAGTCCATTGTGCCAATTGTTTTTCTTCTGTATTATAAACAAAATACAGTTATGTTTCCTGAACAACTTCTTGAGATGGTCAGTTGGACTTAAAATGTCCAAGAGTTTATGAAATGCTCCATGCTCTCAATCAAGGTTCACAGATCTAGTTGGGAAATATTTCCATTAAAGAATGCTGCTTATATATACAGCTGAGCATGACACTGACAGTAACCATGGTTGGTTGGTTGTTTGAAGTTTAACGTCGCACCTAACCTTATTGGTCACACGGCGACGATGACCCAAACAAACATACCCTACCAAAACCCTAACCCTAACAAAAATCTAACCAAAACTACAAAAAAATTTGAATTTTGAAAATTAGGCTCTACAGACACTGGTGATCACAATGGATCGTCAGAGAGCCTAATGTGTTTGATACTTTAATCTACCTCCTGTGCCAGACAAACATGGTACAAACCATGCTGCTCTGACAGTAACCATGTTAACTATGTTTCTCTCTTCCTTAGAAGAGTTTTCATCTCCACTTTTTCTCTTCAGAAGAACCAACAAAGAAACAAGCATTCTGAGAACCCCAACATCTCACCTTACGAGCTGCAGCAGTATTGAAAGCATATATGTAGCGCAAACTTCCCCATTTGCCCCCTTTCCCCCCCTGGGCCTGGTAGGGTTAAATAGCACATGCACATCCTCGAATCACATTAAACTTGTGTAGCTATTGTCAAACTCATCCGATGAAACCCGACAGCTTCAGCATACTTTCCATGTAAAGGTGGACTTGTATGTACACTATCATTGGCCAATTACTGTTTTATGTTTGTTGGAGGCCTACAATTTTGCTAAACAAAAAACTCAATCAATTGCCATAATTTGGACAAAAATTTATATTTCATCTAAAAAAAGATAGTGCCACGGCACTGTAGCGCTCATCTGGCTATAACTGGAGAAAGTGGCTGCGAGAATTTTTTACTGAAGAACTGCAATAGATGATTTTCTAACTTGCGTTGTCTCCCCTGAACAAAATGGCAACATAGTCGATTTCACAGGAGGTCAAGCTGCAAATTCATGATTGTAATTGGAGGTTATGGAATAAAGGCAATTATACCAAAATATAATGTGTGATTGTCAGTAAGCTGTATAAGCAATAACCAGAACCAATTTTTATTAAGTGATTGCAGTCGTTCGTCCGTCTGTCCACTTCGTGTCCGGACAGTACATTGGACAGTTTTTAACCTACGATTCCAATATTTTGTGGGTATATGCACCAGGGGGAGACATGTCGAGTACGAAATATGTGCGACTGGGTTGTTACGATGGCAATGAGATGTAACAGGACATTTTTACAATGAAAGTAATCTCTGGTGAGGTATGGCCTAACCAACACATACCCCCATCTGTCTGCGAATATGTAAAAGATAGTGCCACGGCACTGTAGGTCATCTGTCTGTAACTGGAGAAAGTAGCTGTGAGAAATTTTTACTAAAGAACTGCAATAGATGAGTTTGTAACTTGTGTTGTCCCCCCTGAACACTATAAAATGATCCATGCAGTTATTTCCTGAGATTTTATGATAAAGTTTCATGGGAAATTCAAGATGCGGCAATATTGGATTTTCGAAATGAACCAAAAAAGGTATCTTGCACAACTGGACCACAAGGGGAACCTGTGTATCAACATCCATGCAGTAATATCCTAAAAATTTACGATAAGGCCTAAATTAAAAAGGTAACAGACCCTGGTCAGTGAGAATGGGTTGGTCGGTCGAAAATTTACTTTATTTTATTTTTTATTTTTTTATTGGGCAGTCAGTTTACTGTCTGTCTCAAATTACGATGGGATGGGATTTTCAGCAAAATAGTGGAGCCAGTTTATCTCAAAGCATTGAAATTCTTCACAATATCTATATGTTATTTGTGCACTTTTATTCTGAAATTTACCAATACCTCACATGTTATTTTCATAGCGCCTACAATGGTACAACATTGCAAGCCCAACGCCATTCTGCTTTGAAAATAACATGCAAGGTATTGAAGATTTTCTTTGGTTCTGAACAGATTTCCTTCAAATTTCAGAATAAAAATGCACAAATTAATTATAGATACTGTGGGGAATTTCACTTCTCTGAGGAAAACATATATTGCCGAAAATCCCATCCCATCGTCATGTGAGACCGGCAATAGTTCCAAAAAGTAATAATTTATGAATTGGGTATTTCTCGTAGTTAATGACAAAAAGGGTACTGCATTTTGGTTCAACTGCTAAATATGTATGCCCTGTAATGCAGAAGAAATTTATCCCAAAATATCATGGCAAGGATGCCTCAAGAACAACTGAGAAGCGTAACTTTTCGTTGAGTTGTTGTTGTTCCATGGCACCATGCACGCTGCCGTCTTTGCATAGACAGCTACTTCTCTTCCCTCCATATTTCTGGGGATTATAGCCAATAGGTATCTCTCGACGTAACTCGGTATGAAATCGACAACGGATCATAAATAATATATTCACAAAAAAAACGGTATCACAGATCACCTGTTATCACTTCAAGCAGCCACTGCCGTTGTCGTCTCGGAATTTTCATTCCTCCTTCCGCGATGGTCGTACATCGATCAGCAAAGAGACAAATATTTATCCTCAATAACTATACCGTACGGCAAACATGCTTAAAGAGTTCACCCAATTGGCAACCTTAGTTGAATCTTAATCCTTTCTCATTTATTCGGTACAGTGGCCATTTACGGTTCTTTCTCCTGACAAAAACGCAACACCGGTGGGCCGCCATTTTCAACCATGCGGTCTGCTGTCGAGAACCCTCGTGTGACTTTGCTATGTTAAAAATTTTGAGGGCTCCCGATTTGCCATTCAGCCCGGGAAATCAGCGAGGCTGTTCCCACGAGTTTTCGAACTGTAAACATTTGATTTTCTTCGACAGATTTAGGGGAACAAAAAAATATTTCTTAAAACGTTTTGAGTCGCGGGGATATTGTTGGGTCGGTCGGGTTACCCCAAACAAACACCTTTTTAATTTAGGCCTAACTTGGAATTTTCAATCAGACCATATATGGTATCCTGCACAGCTAGACCCCAAGGGCAACCTCTGTACCAAATTTGAGAAAGATCCATGCAGTAGTTCCTGAGAAATCACGATAACAATGTTTCATCTGGAAATCCAAGATGGCCACCTGGTGGCCATATTGGATTTTTCAATCAGACTACAAATTGTATCTTGTGGAACTAGACCCCAAGGGGAACCTCTGTACCAAATTTTGAGAACGATCCATGCAGTAGTTCCTGAGAAATCGCGATAATGTTTCATCTGGAAATCCAAGATGGCCGCCTGGTGGTCATATTGGATTTTTCAATCAGACCGCAAATTGTATCTCGCGCAACTAGATCCCAAGGGGAACCTGTATATCAAATTTGAGAAAGATCCATCCGGTTCTTCCTGATAAATCATGATAACGAAGTTTCATAGGGAAATCCAAGATGGCCGCCTGGTGGTCATATTGGATGTTCGAATCAGAGCAGAAAAGGTATCTTGCACAACTAGACCCCCAAGAGGAACCTGTGTACCAAATTTGAGAAAGATCCATGCAGTAGTTAACGAAAAATAATGATGACAAAATTTCACTGGCAAATTCAAGATGGCCGCCT
>JAVTVY010003624.1:0-38646 GCA_036873755.1 Hanleya hanleyi
TCCACCGCATCTTCCAGAAAATGTTCGATGTTGTCAGGCGTATCACTCGAAACCGTAACGGTGGGGTCCGGCTGGAAATTCAGGCTCTTCTGAACTGTGGGTATAGGCGGGCTCTCCGTCATCGCATCACCAGTGGCGTTCGTCTCTCCGGGCTTATCTTCACTGGGCCTGACCTTTCGCGGCTCCTCTTCAGTAGGAAGTTGTCGCCAAAACCGTAGAGACGGGGCATGAATCAAACGCTGATGCCGTCTTAACTGACTGCATCGTTTGAAGAGTTGACCACAATCCTTACATTGTTCCGTCGCGCCCTCGTGGAATGAGCGTTCGTGGCGCAGTAAATGATCTTCTCGATTAAATGACCGCGCGCAGGTTATACATGTATGTCGTGCACCGTTGTGGATGGAGGACTCGTGTCGTCGCAAATCTTCTGGGCGAGTAAACAGCTTCTGGCAAGTTGTGCAAGAGAACATATCGGCTGTGGATCTGGAAATCATGAATGCCGTAAAAAAAAATTGTCACTTTTATACGTTTTTTTCGTGACATTCGTGTCTTTTCGGTAACCTCCGTGTCTCTTCGGTCATCTCCGTGTCTTTTCGGTGACGTCCGTGACTCTTCGGAAGTTAGAGGGGAGGTGACCGACCTATCCACCAATCAGAAGCCATCATTTCAGAAAGTTCAATCTTCGTTCAGTGTAACCTAAACGTCTTCGGGCAATCCTTGATACTGAAGCTCGAAGCTCTTACTTCTCTCATTCAACACTGAGATCAATCTCCATCGGGCTCCTCAATCCGCGGCGAATCGACCTCCATGGGTTCTTCTATTCTCAGATGCATTCCGATAGAAACTGAAATATCCGGTCTCGAGAGTGGCGAGCGTGATCCGTGTATAACATTTCGGTGACGACTCAGTTGACTGGGATGCTTAAAGGCTGTATCACAATCCGCACATGTATGCATGGGTACTTCGTGGCATGCACGTGTGTGACAACGCAAACTGTCCAGGCGATGAAAGCGCTTCGAGCAAGTTGTGCAAGAGAACATATCGGCTGTGGATCTGGAAATGACGAATGCCGTAAAACTTTCGGCTCTTATAGGCCAACATAGGAGTACCCGGGTGTTCTACAGTCAGGGATGTACAAGAAGCCGGATGTACCCGGATGTAAAAGTCCCGGATGTAAAAGTGCCCGGATGTTCACGAATGTACTACCATCCCGGACTTCTATCAGGCCCAGGTCCAAAAGCTCTCATGTCCTGCACCGAACTACTGCTCGGTAACCCTTGTATAACCTGCGCGCGGTGAGTGAATTAACCACGGTCGCATGCTGTAAAATGCGAGTCGCATAGGGATGGGTCTCCGTCATGGCTCTGCAGCCATAGGAATGGGCTTGTGAGATCCAGAGGGCCGTGTTAGACCATGTTACACATGCGCGTCTACACGTAGCTCTACGTGTGTAGGCCGTGATAAGTACTATTCTGATTGGTTAGTCCAAAAAGAGAGCAACAGCAACAACAACAGCAAAGATTACAGGTCAATCCTTTTATTAGCCCCTCCATCACAGCACATCCACGCTGGGGGAATCGCTATGGGTGTGTTTGCAATTCACTTATGCTATTGTCCGTGTATTCAGAACTTCACTGTGCTGATCTCAGACTGCTCTTGTCCAATCAGAAGCCGACCCCCAGAATAAGTATAGGTCATGTTGAAGAATGGAACACAAACTGTGGACGTCTTTCGGCTTGATGGGGATCAACTGACTGTGGAGTCTGAAGACTCGACTGCAATGCTGGCATTCGTGGCTGGGTGCCTTATGTACCGACCGTTGATGTCGCCGTAAATTATCCTTACGATTAAAGGACTTCCTGCAGATCGAACACGTATACTCCCCAGCAGCACCTTGAAAAGTAGACTCGTGGATGGGGTCAAACATCACGGGTTCCTCAACCCTCAAGCGTGCATGTCCATGGATTGCACGTTGGTGAGATCTCAACTGGCTGTGTAGTCTGAAGCGGTGTCCACAATCCCCACATTGATGCCTGGATGTCTCATGGAGACACCGTCCATGGCGGTGTAAACTATCCAGGCGATTGAATGTATCCCCACAGGTCTCGCAGGTATGCTGGGCAGTAGCGTCGTGGATGCTAGACTCATGGCGTTGTAAGTCGTGCAAGCGTGTAAATGACTTGGAGCAAGTGGTACACGTGAACATCGTGTCGTAAGTGGTGGAACGAATGTCTGCTGAAAGTGTCAGACCGTTTCCCTTTTATAGCAAGCTAGCTGTTGATCTATTTTTAGAACACTCAGTTTAACTACTCCCAAGTCGAGGACCGAGAGCATATGACCTCTGTGAGGTCACTTCCGCTTCCGTTCACGTGACCGGAACTGACCTTTGACCCCTGCGCGCAATTTACCACTGGGCACACGTACCTGGTGCACCCTGTACCCTATAGCCCGTAGGGCTATAGGGTACACCAGTTTGTGTCCACAGTTTGTGTTCCATCCTTCAACATGACCTATACTTATTCTGAGGGTCGGCTTCTGATTTAATCTACGTAGACATATACAGCGAAGCCATCTCAAGGAACGGAGTCCCGATAACGTGCAAACACACCCATAGCGATTCCCCCAGCGTGGATGTGCTGTGATGGAGGGGCTAATAAAAGGATTGACCTGTAATCTTTGCTGTTGTTGTTGTTGTTGCTCTCTTTTTGGACTAACCAATCAGAATAGTACTTATCACGGCCTACACACGTAGAGCTACGTGTAGACGCGCATGTGTAACATGGTCTAACACGGCCCTCTGGATCTCACAAGCCCATTCCTATGGCTGCAGAGCCATGACGGAGACCCATCCCTATGCGACTCGCATTTTACAGCATGCGACCGTGGTTAATTCACTCACGGGTTACCGAGCAGTAGTTCGGTGCAGGACATGAGAGCTTTTGGACCTGGGCCTGATAGAAGTCCGGGATGGTAGTACATTCGTGAACATCCGGGCACTTTTACATCCGGGACTTTTACATCCGGGTACATCCGGCTTCTTGTACATCCCTGACTGTAGAACACCCGGGTACTCCTATGTTGGCCTATAAGAGCCGAAAGTTTTACGGCATTCATCATTTCCAGATCCACAGCCGATATGTTCTCTTGCACAACTTGCTCGAAGCGCTTTCATCGCCTGGACAGTTTGCGTTGTCACACACGTGTATGCCACGAAGTACCCATGCATACATGTGCGGATTGTAATATAGCCTTTAAGCATCCCAGTCAATTGAGTCGTCACCGAAATGTTATACACGGATCACGCTCGCCACTCTCGAGACCGGATATTTCAGTTTCTATCGGAATGCATCTGAGAATAGAAGAACCCATGGAGGTCGATTCGCCGCGGATTGAGGAGCCCGATGGAGATTGATCTCAGTGTTGAATGAGAGAAGTAAGAGCTTCGAGCTTCAGTATCAAGGATTGCCCGAAGACGTTTAGGTTACACTGAACGAAGATTGAACTTTCTGAAATGATGGCTTCTGATTGGTGGATAGGTCGGTCACCTCCCCTCTAACTTCCGAAGAGTCACGGACGTCACCGAAAAGACACGGAGATGACCGAAGAGACACGGAGGTTACCGAAAAGACACGAATGTCACGGAAAAAACGTATAAAAGTGACAATTTTTTTTTTTACGGCATTCATGATTTCCAGATCCACAGCCGATATGTTCTCTTGCACAACTTGCCAGAAGCTGTTTACTCGCCCAGAAGATTTGCGACGACACGAGTCCTCCATCCACAACGGTGCACGACATACTTGTATAACCTGCGCGCGGTCATTTAATCGAGAAGATCATTTACTGCGCCACGAACGCTCATTCCACGAGGGCGTGACGGAACAATGTAAGGATTGTGGTCAACTCTTCAAACGATGCAGTCAGTTAAGACGGCATCAGCGTTTGATTCATGCCCCGTCTCTACGGTTTTGGCGACAACTTCCTACTGAAGAGGAGCCGCGAAAGGTCAGACCCAGTGAAGATAAGCCCGGGGAGACGAACGCCACTGGTGATGCGATGACGGAGAGCCCGCCTATACCCACAGTTCAGAAGAGCCTGAATTTCCAGCCGGACCCCACCGTTACGGTTTCGAGTGATACGCCTGACAACATCGAACATTTTCTGGAAGATGCGGTGGATGTTCCCAGCGATCTCCTACCCGAAGATCATCCAGTGAGCGAGATGTATCGACGCCATTGGTCCATGATCCGACACTGTTTTCATCGGGATCGCCCGATATTGGACTTATATAATTTCCGGTTGGAAGAAAACATCCGTCTACGTAGCTACGTGGAAGCCATATTCAACGACCAAGATACAGCCTTCAAGTTAAATTTCACTTTTGGATACATTCTTCGCCATAAAGAGACAGACCAGCTCCGTTATTATTATCCCAGCAATAATACCCGGGTGTTGGACCAGCCTTTCACCATTATCCATCGTGCGTCACTGGAGACGATGCTGAAGGAACTGGACAGCGTGGATAGTTTGGAATGGGTACGACAACAACGACAAAACACAAAATGGCAAGTGGAGAGGGTGACCAATGTTACGTTCTTCGTGGTTAAACTGACCACCACCCCCATCGGATGAAAGTATTCACCCATGCAGTGATAAGATACTCAGAATGCACAGAAACTATCTGAGGATATGTGGCCTCAACGGTATCCTGACCTGCCCGACGATGATTAGAAAAAACGGTTCAGAGCGAACATGGCCGAAGATGGAACTTTCTGAAATGGAGACTTCTGATTGGACAAGAATACATCTAAAGGACAGGAACGAATATGAAACATGCAAATGGTGGCCTCTGATTGGACAAGAATCTTCTTGAATTGTAAATATACCCAACGCGGCTCCCCCAGCGTGGGTATGATGTAACATTGGGGAGAATAAACTATATGAAAAAACTTCTTGTTGTTGTTGTTGTTCTCTCATGTGTCATCCTTGTTGCTGTTGTTGTTCTCTCTCCGGTCTATATCATGGCGTTATGTTAGAGTGTGAAGGTGTAACGACGGGCGTGACGGACGTCACTGCATTTCGAAGAATTAGTGACAATTCCATGGAATATCAGAGCTTCTGAGCTATTTCACCAGGGCGTTAAAGCATTGAGAATGGCGTTGGTGGGCGTTGCTTCAAGATGACACCTCACACGACGCATTCGTACCGCGGGTGGCCCATCTCTACACCAAATAGCTCCTTTCACTGCCCCAAAATGCCCACTTTCGCTACTACTCGTACTGATGCCGTCACCGATGACGTCACATATGACGCGGACATGCCTCAAATCGGGGTCTACACCCCGAGAGCTACAAGCTGACACCTTCCAGGACGCATTCGAACCGTGAATAGTCCATGTCGACCCCAAATACCTTCATGTACTGCCCCAAAATGCTCACTTTCGCTACTACTCGTACTGATGAAGTCACCAATGACGTCACAGATGCTGTGAACAGCCCCCAAATCGGGGTCTACACCCTGAGACCTACAAAATGACACCTCCCAGGACGCATTCGGACCAAGGATGGCCCATCTCTACACCAAATACCTTCCTTTCACTGCCCCAAAATACCCACTTTACTTACTACTCGTACTGATGACGTCACTGATGACGTCACAGATGACGCGGTCATGCCTTAAATCGAAATGTACACCCCGAGAACTACAAGCTGACACCTTCCAGGACGCATTCGAAGCGTGAATAGTCCATGTCGACCCCAAATACCTTCATGTACTGCCCCAAAATACCCACTTTCGCTACTACTCGTACCGATGACGTCACTGATGACGTCACAGATGACGCGGACATGCCTTAAATCGGAATGTACACCCCGAGAACTACAAGCTGACACCTTCCAGGACGCATTCGAAGCGTGAATAGTCCATGTCGACCCCAAATACCTTCATGTACTGCCCGAAAATGGCCACTTTCGCTACTACTCGTACCGATGACGTCACTGATGACGTCACAGATGACGGGAACATCCCTCAAATCGGAATGTACACCCCGAGAACTACAAGCTGACACCTTCCAGGACGCATTCGAACCGTGAATAGCCCATCTCGACCCCAAATACCTTCATGTACTGCCCGAAAATGGCCACTTTCGCTACTACTCGTACCGATGACGTCACTGATGACGTCACAGATGACGGGAACATCCCTCAAATCGGAATGTACACCCCGAGAACTACAAGCTGACACCTTCCAGGACGCATTCGAACCGTGAATAGCCCATCTCGACCCCAAATACCTTCCTTCACTGCCCCAAAATGGCCACTTTACTTACTACAACCAACTGCGCATGCGCAGATTAACGCGACTTGCATTCAAAAACACACCATTCTGACTCTACCCCACACAAGCTTCACTTTGACACCTCACACGACCCATTCGAACCGTGAATAGCCCATCTCCACACCAAACACACCCCCACAAATGCCTACTTTCTATACTACGGCCAGACTGCGCATGCGCAGACTATTGACGGCACACTAGCCCAGGCGGATGCCCCCTCAAGACAGCTTCAAAATAAGACGTCATACGACACCATAGGATCATTAGGGACTCACCTAGACTCCAACATGTCCACCCCGTATGGCCCTATACACCCATAGCCATGCAGTATATAGGCCTATGGGCCTACCCAGGCCTCGGTGACTTTTTTCCAAAATTTCCAAAACCGATTCGCTCCGGGACCCTTGCTATGATGTTCTACATGACGAGACGTGAAAAACGAGACCCCACAACCCTACCGCAAATGTATAGAAGTGGGTTTCCCAGTAGGATAAACATTGAACCTATACCCCCAGTATGGGAATATATATTTATATATATATGTCTATATGGGGCTATATCGTACTTTTTCAAAAATTTCACCGATTCGCACGGGGACACTTCCTATCATGTTCTAAATGACGAGACGAGTAAAACGAGACCCCACAACCCTACCGCAAATGTATAGAAGTACGTTTCCCAGGGGGACAAACATTGATCCTATACCCTCAGTATGGGACTATATGGGGTTCGGTGACTTTTTTCAAAAATTTCACCGATTCGCACGGGGACACTTCCTATCATGTTCTAAATGACGAGACGAGTAAAACGAGACCCCACAACCCTACCGCAAATGTATAGAAGTACGTTTCCCAGGATGGTCCTATACCTCCCATACCCCATATAGGCATTTTCCCGTAATTTAGGATAAAGTCCGTATTCCGTATTTTTTCAGGAAAATTTTTACATACACCCACCCTGGAACTAGGGGGAGATAACTCTATTGATAGACAAGCCCCGTTAAGCCCGGCGACCTATATACCCCTCATACCCCATATAGGCATTTTCCCAGGTTTTTCGATAAAGTCCGTGTTCCGTATTTTTTTTTTTCAGGAAAAATTTTACATGCACCCAGCAAATACCCCTTCACCTAGGCTTCACCTTGATACCTCACTCGACCCCATTCGACCATTAGGGGCTCCCCTAGCTCCAAAACGGCTATTTCCATACCCTTCGGCCACCGCGCATGCGCACAATGCCGCTATTTCAATCCCACACCCAGCCCATTAGATGCCCCTTCACCTAAGCTTCACTTTGATACCTCACTCGACCCCATCGGACCATTTTATCTAGGGACTACTTTTTCTCCGCGGAAGCTTTTTCCCGCGACCGAATCACCGCCAGACCGCATCACCGCGGAGGAATACAAAGGTTACAGGTTGCCGGAACTATAGCCTGGACAGGTCAGTACATGCCTTGATCACGTGATCGTCATGGGAAACCCCCACTGGGGAAACCCCCACTGGGAAACCCCGCCCCAGTTCCGCCTCAAAAGTAGGTCAATCCGGTCCAATCGGTCTTTTATATACTACTAGCGTTCATCCCTGACTAATTTTAGCGGTTGCTGGAATAAGTTGAAATAATGATGTGGAATTAATCAACTGGTCCATTTTGAACAATAATGAAAAGAAAAAGGTACCAAAAATTCCACAACGCTAAGTATCTCAACAATCGAAATATGGGGTTGGACGGCACTGAACACTAACGTTCATATTGATGTCCAAATCAGGACACCATGTCGTGTTAAAAACTGAACACGTAACGTTCATATCCGAACTCTAGAGAACAGGTATGAACACGCGTGTTCAGAAATGATCATCATGTTTGAACACCAATGTTCACAAATGAACACATATTCTGTAACACTTTTGGAACACTAGCGTCCGCATGAACATGTAAAAGTGTACTATTATGCGTAAAAGTATTCAAAAGTGCACACTTCAGAATGAACACTAATTTTTCAGAGTTCCAATATTCAGCACTCGGCGATATTGTGGACAACCTATTTCGTTGTGTTTATTGAGGACGATCTATTTGATGAGCTTGATAACACTTCAGTGACATATTTTAAGTAAATCTCTTTGCATACTGGTTTTCGTACTTGAACACTTTTACATGTTTGAAAGGTGTTACAAACTAGTGTGCAATTCAGTGTTCAGGATTTGAACACTTTTATTGACAGTGTAGCCGTCGTCCAAAATGTGTTGTTCCATAACTCGATAACAGTGTAATGTAGAGATAAACTTTATATGTCATTGTAAAGGACTTGTTCATGAGAATTACATTTGAATGAATCCCAAGGGGGTTAGGTTGGCCACGCCCAAATTGTTTTCCCCTGTTATAGAATATATGATTGACCATTTAAACTCAGTGCCAACATTGGAGTGGGGCACAGAAATATACGTGATGTGGCTGTACGTATAAAAACGAGTGTTAGATCTCGCGTTCAGTAGATGCCCGTGGTTCACATTGTGTTTTCCATATACCTGGTTGACCTTGAATTGAATTACCGTAAATTATATAAAAGCTATCTGTTCTACTATGGAACTAATATTATCGTAAATATATAAAAAGGCTAGAAATTCTATTATGGGACTAATATAAATTACCGTAAAATATATAAGAATATGCATGTTGTATTGCAGGTGATAAAAAATACAGTACCAATATAAAAACATAAATGTCCACTCATTGCCGAGTGAATTGGTTGGCCAAGCTATGAATCACATTGAAATAGTACCGTGAGGTGTTTATCTGAAATGAATTGAAATGAATTTGTAGACTATGATGCCTTAAACTACCAAAGTATTTCCAAGTGTATGTACAATGTATACCCATCTTTTTTCTATATACCGTATTTCAATCTGCTAAACGTGTATACGTGATGGGTTTTTTTATAATGATGTCATCGCATGGTCCGGGTTTTGAAACTGTGGTTGATTCCAACCATGGACCCTATAACAGTGTAGGTCGATCCATGTTCCAGCAGAGAAGACGAATGTTTTCATCCGGTACTCTGATATACATCACCCATTCCTAACTCGGGAACCATCGGGCGTACAGTCACGATTTATGTCTCATCGGACAGCTCTCGCAAATGGGGATGCGATGATTTGTTTTTGTGACAGTCAAGGGCGCTGAAAACCAAATGTATTCCCACATGTAAAGTCTATAATTTACTGAACATAGACTGTCCTTTAATCTGTTTAAATAATAAATCGGTGAACGTTATTCGTGAATATAAACTACATTTTTTACCTACATGCCCAAAAATACCATTGAAACCTATGTTATTTAGTAGATTCTGTCTAGTAGTAGACAAAGAGCAAAAGTTGGATACCTGACCTTTGACCGCTTGTCTTTGTGACGGGGTCAAGGTCACTATAGTTTTGAACCGTCTCAGGCGAGTCGGATGCAATTCAACATGTGGGGGGCAAATCGAGGGCGAGACCGAGAGGGTTATTGCTCCCTGGAAATGTTGAGAAGTTACTCTTTATTTTATGCACTTTGGTACATTTTCAGAGAAGATTCAAGGGTGAAAAGTTTCACAATTTCCGCATTTCTAACTTTTTCAAACCGGCAAAAAAAAAATCATATTCAAATATTGGTGTTCAGAGGAAATCATCTTTTCGTCAGTTTAAATCCAAGTCAACTTCTAACACCTCTGCAAGAAAAGGTCACTTCATCGATGCGTAAGTTATTGCATCAGTGCTAAGCTGATTTATGGGTGCCAAACGCGGCAATTTTCGGCGCTAATTAACGTCTTTTATCGAAAAAGAGAGGCGGATATCACATATGAAACTAATTCATAAAGATTGTACTGTAAATCATGAAGATCGTGCTGGAGTTAACACTATATCAGATAGAACAAAAAATGTAGAGAAGTGGATATTTGGCCTGAGACTTCAGTTTAAACCTAGTCACGATCAATTTAGACCCGTGAAGGAAGAAGAGGGGGGTCGGGAGTTTTCAGGTTTCAGACGCTTCTTTACTAGTTTTCGACCTATTTCAAGGCACTTCAGTCACAATTTGGGGGGGGAGCAAAGTGGTCCTTGGTCCTCCTCTTTTCCTCTTTTTATATGGGGGGGGGGGAGATGGCCGGGCCAGCGCTGCAACTCCCTCCCCCTACCTCCGGCTCCACCACGCCTGCGTCTGTATTCCTTCGCGCTCATGCGGTCACTTCCTTCGCCGAGAAAAGTAGCACCCAGAGTTGTAGTGGAAGGACGGATAAAGTCACATTGACGTAAAAAATGTGCATGTGACCTCTGTGACATCACTTCCGGTCACTGAGATGGAAGTCAAGGCCGCTATAGTTTCGGCAAAGGTCACGTGACCGGAAGTGACCCCGATGTTTATTCTTCCGTGGTGATGCGGTCATTTCCGACGGTGACTTCCGGTACCAGGGATAAGCCCCCGCGGAATAGAGTAACCCTATGTCGAGGTCCGTGAGAATTCAAATGCGCTGGTTGTCGCTTCGCCTGAATCTCCTGAAATGTCTGGGAATCTTCGGAAATGTCCCAGTAATCTCCAGAGGGCACTTAGATGTCAATTTTGCCCCGTCCAGGATATAGCTTCTGAGGCCCTGATTGAAGTCGAACCTGCACCGAGCGCACCAAAAGCTAGCACGTTATCCATTGAGTAACGAGTCAGTACCTAGGCAGAACTAGGCAAGGTTGAAAATACCCTGATATATGGTACGCCGTTAGTGCCAAAACCTCGGTCATTTAGACCGCGGTGTAAATTGAACTTATACCGCTGTGTAAATCGAATTTACACCGCGGTCTAAATCCGATTTACAACGCGGGTAAAATCAGCGAGGTTTTGGTATTACCGGCCTACCATACTATGGGGAACCCACTCATGGACATTTGCGGTATGGAGTGTAGCACCTTATTTTTTGTGTCTCACGCTGTAGAATACGATGGGAGGGGTCTCGAGGCCATGGGTTGACTTTCGCTGAAAAGCTCTGACTGCGCTTGATTGGTGCATAGACAGATGTATGATGGACGTTTTGGGATCTAGATGTCATATTGAAGCACTCGTGGAGGAGCGTCCGACGGGATGGATGAGTCGTGGAACTGCCGTCTATCTGCGCATGCGCAGACAGAGAATAGTGGGGAAAAGTGGGCATTGGAGTGGACGTTGTTGGAGAGGAAATCCCTAGTTTATGAAGGCGAATGTCCGGCTTCGCCCATTGATTCTTTTTTTATTCGCTCTGCCACTCTAGTAGCTGAAAATACAGCTCTCCCAGCTGCTTGTACGCTCGCTGATTTTTCCGTTTTCTCGCTCGCTGATTGCTCCATGAGACATTTAGTGTGAAAACCTTGGATCCCTTCCTTGTAACCCAGAAGTGTATGGCTATTATAGGAACATCACACCTATAACTTTTGAGAAGACTGGTGATTATCGGTGAAATTTCGAACCGACAGTGTTACCCTATCTTAGGACCAAATCATACGGTAATATAATATACCGGTATACCTATGAACCGATGGATATTGTTTTCTTGTGGAGGAAACTATAATTGTGTTTTTTTTCTCTCACGCTACAGAGCACGATGGGAGGGATCTCGGGGCCATTAGTCTACTTTCGCCCAAAAGTTATCGTGCGTATGCGCACTCGACAGGGGTCGGCGTTTTGGTCTCTAACTGAGCCATCACTGGTTCATATGGGCCGTGTCGAATATCAGTTTGAAGCAATCTTGGAGTAGAGTGCGACTGGCGTTATTGGAAGTCTCGTAATTCTGTGAATGCGCTGTCGAAAAAGCATAGAAAAGGGATATTTGAGGTAGGAGTATTGGGGTAGCAGTCATCCGTGGTACAAATGTGTTGTGGGGTCTCAAATTGAAGTACTCGTCGGACTAGTGTGGTTTCTATTGGAAGTAATGCTGCGCATGTGCAATCAGGCAGTAGTAGAAAAAAGGCATTTGGGTGAACGTTTTGGGGGAGAGTTTGACCATCCGTGGTCTGAATGGGTCGTATGGGGTTTCATTTTGAAGCGCTCGTGGGGTAGAGCCAGACTGGGGGTGATGAGCGCATGCGCACTCGTGGGGTAGTAGAGAAAGAGCAAATATACAAGTGCGAGGGGGCGCGTTTGGGCTGCAGGTGGACCATCCTGGCCCAAGTGTGCCGTGGGTGGTATCCTACTGAAATGCTGCTGAAATGGTGATGACACGCGCATGCGCACTCGGAGAGTAGTGAAGAAAGATGGCAGTTTTGGAGGTGCGCATGTCAGAGCAATAGAGAAAGGTACCGTGTTCGGTCTGGCTATCTGGTCGAGTTACCTGTGTGTTCCCCTGCATCTTCTGTACTCAACAGATCTTCTTCTCCCGCCATGATGCAGAAAGTTGAGAGCAAGAACGATCAACACATTTTCATAGACGTTGGGTGTGTTCACAATTCGAGTATGCTCTTGGCTGTTTATCAGACGCATCGTCGACTGCTCTTGTCAATCAGAAGCTGCTATTTGGAGTTGCGTCGTCTGTTTTCAATCATGTTCGCACTTGTTCGTCAGACATATTCTCGGCTGCTCCTGTTCAATCAGACGCCGCTATTTGGTGCTGCGTCCATCTTCGGTCATGTTCGCCCTTCTCTGTCTGTAAGGGCAATATGTCCTGGAACAACTGTTTGCGCATTATCATCGCATTTTGCAGGGCCTCGAAGGGCGGTAGCCCCATATCCTCTTCCAGGTCACGCTTGGTCGTCATGATCGGCCTATGTTTTTTGATCGCCTTTTATGTCTGTTGTAAGTTATCCTGTTCGGCGTTCTCGATCGCCGCCACATGAGTATTAATAGCCTCATACACATTACGATCCCAAAAGGTGATCTTCCTCACTTCCCTGGGACGTCGCCAAACTATCAGCACTGTCTGTAACCGTGGGATCGGGGTCAGTCGGTGGACTCGCAGGATAATCTGATATGCTCTCAGCATCTGAATCGGCTTCTCTTCAGACCAATGTATATCCTTCTGGTGTCGTATCATATCGTAATTTATTGTTGAACGTTCTCAGTCAGGCCATTTTATTATGGGTTGATCCTATGGTAGAGCAACACTGTCGGTTCGAAATTCCGCCGATAAGCTAGAAAAGTCTGTGTGATGTGCCTATACTAGTACTGTCATTCCACATACACTTCTTGGAGATTCAAGCTGTTCACGCTAAATGTCCCATGGACTAATCAGCGACCAAAGAACGCACCAATCAGCGTGCGTACAAGCAACCAATGGGTGGGTTGTATTTTCAGTCACTAGAATGGCAGCGCGAAGCAAAAAAGAATCAATGCCGAGCATTCACCTAAAAACTACACTTTCCCACGCAAACCATGCACAGAATTCAAATGTTTTCAACCTATGCAAACTGTGACCACAGGCCCGCAAAACAAGAGTTTTGGGGGTGTGGACGGTGGTATTACGGTGACGTGTCGAAATATAGGGTCTCTATATATAACCCCATGATGTTGATTTATATAAAGCATGGGGTTATATATAGAGACCCCATAATTCGACACGTCACCGTAATACCACCGTCCACACCCCGCAAAACTCTTGTTTTGCGGGCCTGTGCTGTGACCAACGCTAGATGACCGTCCAAGCTGGATTTAGCGAAGCAGATGCGACCCAGATTTACACGTCGACATTAAGAACTGTACCGC
Source organism: Hanleya hanleyi (assembly GCA_036873755.1). Lineage (NCBI taxonomy): Eukaryota > Metazoa > Mollusca > Polyplacophora > Lepidopleurida > Hanleyidae > Hanleya > Hanleya hanleyi. Next base: position 14,026 of record JAVTVY010003624.1, read on the forward strand.
GCGAATGTGTGGAAAAGGAAACCCATTCAACGGCCACGACGACAACAAGAACAACAACAAGAACAACAACAACAAAACAACAACCAGACTACAACTGACTCGTACCTTCTCCCGGAGTCAAAATGCTCTGGGTACGATCAGCAACAGTTTCCCAAGCCACTGGACCGTCAAACAAAGCTACGACAGAGCTCTTCTCAGAGCTATCAACTCTCCGAAAGGAGACTCCATTAAAAACAATCATAGTATATATAAATATAAGCTAGTTACATAACGGTCCTGAGATCCCTCCAGTCGTACGGTGCTCTACAACAATAGCCTGACTAATATAATGGGCATTATGCCCTACACTTTGCCCCACAACATAATTGCCAACATATACCACAAAACTCCCACAACCGACTGCACTTTCTATATTACTCCCGTCTGTGCATGCACAGAATGACGTCACAGATCAGTGTCTACCCCAGCTAACTCTACCCAACGTCACATTTGGACCACGTCCATCGATACCCAACAATGGGCCTCCCTGCCGAGTGCGCACGGGCACGATTACGTCACTAAATATAATCGACCCCGAGACCCGGCCAGTTCAAGCCAGATCGATAGAATCCACACAAAAAATCGTTTTCGTTTTCTTTCATATGTTATAAGTGTAAAGTCCGTTTTCTGCATTTTTGACGAGATTGGCGGATTTCTTTTACAAGTCCGCGTTTTGCATGCACCCGGGACTACTGTTTTGTCCAGTCACGAACCGCGGATGTATAACTGTAATATCACCACTGGGGAGGAATCTGAAAGTGGCTCCGAACCGGAACTATAGCGGCCATTTATGGTTGGCCATCCCTGCCACAATTCGTCATTTTATACTATGGTATAAAATATTTATGGGATGCCTATAAATATTTTGTACCATTGTATGAAATCACTAAGCCTGCCATAATTCGTATTTATAGGATGCCTATAATTATTTTGTACCATGATATAAACTACCACAATTCGTATTTATAAGATGCCTATAATAATTTTATACCATGGTACAAAATCATTTAGCCGTAAGTCGTAAATACGGCTTTCTGGTTTTCAAGATCCTCATGGTACTCATATGAACAGTCACAATCAAAGCGTGACTGAGGTACATCATTTTTAGATGACGACTCTATAACGAATATTATGGATTAAGAATACTGATCAGCGATACGGATTTGATATTTGGAACATCATGATGTCTTGCCGGCATCATTGAAAACTGTTGACCGCTTCTCTCTTGCAGGAAACAAGCCTATGTTTATGTATACTTTGTCTTTTTGAATTTGGTGCTAATACTGTTATATGGAAATGGAATAGGTCTTTGGATTATGGACGCGGATATTCTCTAATGGACGACGGCTGGATTATGAATGACGGACTAGACGCTTGTAATTTCCACCAATGATATGAGATTTTACAAATTTTATGCCGAGCTTTAGGCTCTTTCGATTTGGCAGGAAATGTACACGGAAGAAGTCTAGTCGCATGCAGATAAGAGTACAGAATAGACAATCGACGGCCCAATTATACCTTGCTGCTCCAAATAGGGCTCATATCTTGCCCATACCATAACTTTTCAATTGGGGGGGGGGGGGGCGCCAAGAAGGGCGCCAAAAAGGGCGCCCCCTCCCCCCCCCTCCGGTGCCGCCATACTGGCGAAATCTAATATGGCCGTCTCCAAGGTTAGAGATCTATCCTACCTAAAAAACCAAAAGGGCTAGAATCATGATTAATACCACTTTGTAGTGGTTTTCGGGGTCGGGGAATCTGATTCAATTTATTTAACTTATTTATTCAATTTATGACAAAATGCTATAACTATGCCGCTACACCGCTATGTGCATTAAAATGTTAAAAATACAATACAAAGACGGCTTTAGCTACAATATACCAATGATTACCATTACTACCTTTACGTTCTTGCTTGCGCCCTAGCATGCCAACCATAAGTACTACTGATCATCACCGCCCTCGTTATTAACGCACCGGCAATATGCAGATGGCCGTGCATCGGACACCGGCGCGGTTCCATTTGCATCTTCCCGCGCATGCCTTTAGGCATGAAAATGGCACATGCCACTGAAGCGTCGCTGAGAGTGGTCCATAGTGGTTGCCATGTACCATTTTTTTTGCCAGTCCCACTCACTGGGGTCAGGGATTTCCTGCTGGGCCGAGGTGGCTTGACTCCAGTAGAAACTCGCCTGCAGTAGCTTCACATGTTGGAACAGCGCGGCTTGGATAGGCGGGATGTTTTCCAGCGATCGGCTTGGTGATGAGGCGATGCCTGGCCTCATTGACACCGGCTGCACCACACCCCTTGTTGTACATGAGTACGATGAAGCGTTCGATCTGCTGCATATGCATGGACTCGAGAACGAAGGGGTCAGGATCGTGCGTGCGAGCCACTAGTATGTCGGTGAGGTCCGGTATGCTTCTCCAGGCTGCCCAGGCGATCTTCTTTCTACATCCAAGAACTGTGAATTCGTGTCGCACCCCATTAGGCTATGAAAGAGGGGTAGTTCCAAGGACTTTGACCGATATCAGAGCAGATGGTATGGACTGGAATGTCACGATACTTTTTTTCCGGTACCGAAGCCCACGCAGACCTCCGATGGGTCGAGTGTCACGAAAAAAATCGAACTGCCAAAACCACGACATCGCTGTCGACCGTGCGAACATAGGCTGTTGTATGACCCTCCTCTGCGGCATGTGCCAGATGCAGGAGGATCCTGGTGTCCGCCTCGGGATGGTTGCACGGTTGAAGTGTTGCAAGGTCACAGCACTTGTTGGAGAGCACGGTCTCAGAAGGAGATTCCGTGACATTCCAGTCCATACCATCTGCTCCGATTTCGGTCCGTCAAAGTCCTTGGGACTACCTGACTTACACAGCCGACAGGGATGCAATACGACTTCACGGTTTCTTGAATGTGGCAAGAAGACCGTCTGTGCAGCCTGGACAAGCATACTGGACCTCACCGACAAACTAGTGGCTCGCACGCACGATCCTGACCTCTTCAGTCTCGAGATGGTGCATATGCGGCGGATCAAATGCTTCATCGTACTCATGTACAGCAAGGGGTGTTGTGTAGCCGGTGTCAATCAGACCAGGCATTGCCTCTTCACCACTGGAAGCAGATCGCTAGAAAAACATCCCCCCTACCCAAGCCGCGCTGTTCCAGTATGTGAAGCGAGCGCTCCTGGAGGCGAGGTTCTACTGGAGTCGGGTCACCTTTGTCCAGCAGGAACTCCCGGACTTCAGTGGGTGGGACCGACACAAAGATGGCCCCAGTAAATGGCAACCACTATGAGCCACTCTAAGCTGCACTTCAGTGGCATGTGCCATTCTCATGCACTGCGGCTGTCTCAAGGCATGCACGGGAAGGTGCGAATGCAACCGCGCCAATGTCCAATGCATGGCCATATTTTTTATCTTTGAAGATGTCAAGGGGTTTTGTTTCGTCTGTGTCAGCATCCTCGCTAAAACCAGGGGTATCTCTATCCTAGATATAGCCCCTGGTACGCTTGGGCAATGTATCGCGATCAACGACACACAACGGCATCCTGCACATATTGATCAATCAGATCACTTATTAAGCACCGCGTCCATGGCGACCGTGACAACAGATTCGAAAACACCATAGCTTGTGCGATACCCAGTGGCAGAAGAACATGCACCTTTTCAACAACCATGGACATTAATAAATATAAGGAACATAGTTTAATTACAACACGTATGAGGGAAGTGGGAAGAGGTGCCGACATACTGACTGCGTCACATGACTTCACAGAATAGTCTTCTGGTTAACCTATTCTAAAGCACATACCAAGAATCTAACGATTCGTGATGTGTGTTGTATCTCAGGTACGCTTTTATTGTACCTGTTCATGTGGCAACTTGGATGATATGACCACATGGCCCCTAGCACCGGTATAAGTGGTATTAGATACAAATCTAGAGAGCTATGATGGAAATGCTCTGACAACTCGTATACTGGTAATTGGTGAGCTGTTTCGCTGTGACAACTCGTACATTGGAGATTGGTGAGCTGTATCGTCGTCAGATGTAAATGACGGCATTTAACACAAAAAACTAGTCTGTAAGGCCCGATGTCGACCCAGCATCAACTTCCCACAAATGCCAACATATATCAAAGACCAAAAGGTCTGTAAAGGCGGTGTTTGTCAAAACAAAATCTATTTGAAGAGAAAATAAACCCATTCATCTACCACCAAACATCCAACAAGCCATGCAAATGTAGAAAAAACCGAAGCTTTAAAGGCGGTCCGCGATGTCCGTGTATCCGACCTCGCCTTCCCACTGAAGGACTTGAATTGGGTTGAAACACACGGATTTCTATAAAATTTCACTGGTCTATCCATTGATATTTTATTGTTATGCGTGGTTTGATTAAAAATTTTACATTCGGTATCAGCGAATAGTTTAGCAGCGAAAGTAAAACCCAAACGTATTTTACCATCAGCGCAGTTTTTCTAGGTCACGTAACTGAAGTGTGGGCGGAACGCGGTTTGCTATGCAAGTTGGTCAAGGGTTCGCCTTTGGCTCACAAATAGAAACCTTGACGTGGTGAAGATGCCGTGTCAGGTGAGATTGTCTATAGAGCCTTTAAGTTTTTAGGTTATGACCTATATTTGACCCAGTAAACTTTACCTCTTTCTAAGACCTAAATATGGATAGAACTGAGCTACCGATACTACTTTTAACCTAAACATAATCCGATAGTTCGAACTAAAATCGTCCCTGCTGTGTGAAATGTTTGATTAGTGTCAATATCTCGAGTCGGTGGGTCAGCACCAGTCCACCAACGGTCAATTTGTGGATGATCGACCATGTCACCCGAGCTACTGATCAAATTGAGCTCAAGTAAAAGATTATTTTTATCTAAATGCAGCTTAATGAGATTGGGGTACAGTGGAACATGGGGCACAGTGGGACAAGCCGTTTAGCTCCTATGTCAAGGACAGGAAGCGCATTACATCATTATCAGCAGAAAGCTACCACCCCCATACAACTTCTATTTTGATAACATGTGAAAACTATCATTGGTACAAAATTAGAGACAAAAAAATAGTTTTTGAGCAGTCCAAGTAAATTTTTAGGACTGAGAATAAATATAATTTTTGTTATATCAAGTTTTCAGCAGTATTTCATTGCTGTTTTGTTACTACTGAGAGAGAATGGACAAAGATAAAATTTAATTGTATTGATTTATTATCTCAGATGTAGGTATTAGTTTTTTTCATAAAACGGAATATATCCTGTACCCGGGGCAGACTGGGACACTTTTGCCGGGGAATAGTAATCAAATGGTAAAATTTACTTTCATCCTAAAATGCTATTAAAGTGCATTGTTTTGTTTCCTAGATAGTAGTAATGGCTAATCCTAACGGATTTGATGAGTTTTACTAACACTCAGTCAAATGCTTTCATTGGCATGAGAATCACACAAACTATTGTCTTCCTTAAATTTGGCTTCTAGGAAATATTTTATGTTAAGCAGGGATCTAAAATTGCAAGTAACTTAACCATCGCTGTTAAATCTTCTAAACTCCTATTAATACTGGTATGCACTTGATATAAAATGCATTTTGATTATTGTCCCACCGCACCCCATGCAGTGGGTGTCCCAGTGCACCCATATCCAAGCAAACTGGGACACTAAAATGAATTCTGGAGAAAAGTATAACAGATATTTCAGAATTTTTTGTATGATTATGTCATACTAAGTATATTAGTTATAACTAGAGCCTAGAAGGCTACGGTACAGGACAATAATAGCAGAGATTTTTGCAAAAAGGTGAAAAATGTCCCATTGTACCCCAGTCTCCCCAACTGGATTCGAGTGTCATCGTAAATCCGTTAGGTTAGGAATGGGCTGCTCTACTATTTTTGCCTTGAATACCGTCATCCACAGTATCAGAAGTTCCTTTACCTTTCTGCTATAATAATATATAGTTTTGTGTTGTTTTGTTACATTATAAACGCGAAACAGACAAATGTAAATGTAATATTGCAACGGAAAGCATGGGCGGATACAGCGAAAATTCATAGGGGGTGGACTATCACAACCCAACAGGCGAGGGTTCAGGGGCTGCCTAGACCCCGGAAGCTCCGAGGTCCTAGATCGCCGGAGATGCGTTCTGAGCGTTTTCCCGGAAACAAATCTGAACAAAATGTATTGAATTTGAATTGAATTTGTTAACCAATATTGAAACATCACACATGGCATTCAAAATTCAGATTTATGGTTCTATTTTCACGCTTATTTCGCATTTATGAGCACGCATCGATAGCGAAAAATCACACCTCATGGAACATTAAAAACCTGTAGGCGTAGTGATGCGATTAATTTACGGTATACAAAATTAAAATAAGTAAATCCTCACAGCCCAAAAGGCGAGAGTCCAGGGGCCGCCTAGACCAGGAAGCTCTGAGGTACTAGATCGCCGGAGATGCGTTCTAAGCGTTTTTCCGGAAATACCGTAAATGTGAACAAAATGTATGCAGATTTATGGTTATATTTTCACGCTTGTTTCGCATTTACAAGCATGCATCGATAGTGAAAAATCACACCTTATGGAACATTAGAAACCAATATGATACCGATACGATTCATTTACAGAAAGATAAAATCAGCGAATCCTCACAGCCCAACAGGCGAGGCTCCAGGGGCGGCCTTAGGCCCCGGAAGCTCCGGGGTCCTAGGTCGCTGGAGATGCGTTCTACGCGTTTTCCCGGAAATAAATCTGAACTTTATGTATGCAAATTAATGGTTCTATTTTCACGTTTGCTTTGCATAAGCAGGTATCGATATTAAAAAAATCACACCTCATGCTTGAATCCATTTCTTTCTAGTAAAATTTAAAACATACAAAACTATGACATTTACATCATGGAACAAGACCGATTGACTAAGCATTTGCGTACACTTCGCCATCCATAAGTCTTACCGCGTATAGATGACCGAGATGGTTACAGGTTGATTGACTAAGTTGACAAACAGCGCCGGGGGGGGGGGGGGGGGTGGTTGTTCCATTGCGGAGTCCCTTCCTCTGCAGCGATGACATCACAGCGGGGAACAGCGCAGCGGACGATGACGTCACAGATATTGGTACTTCCGGTCACGTGACCTTTGGGAGTATGTATTCCTCCGCGGTGATGCGGTCTGGCGGTGATGCGATAGCGAGAAAAAGCCTCCGCGGGCAGAAGTCTCAAATACGCGGGGAGCCGGGGGGAATTCTCCGCCAATCTCCGGGACATTTTGGGGGGCGAGAGGGGCCCCTAGTTGACCGATTGGGTCGAGTGAGGTGTCAAAGTGAAGTGCTTCTCCAGGGCGATCAAGTCATGGGTGGGTGCATGTAAAATTAGGATTTGTCCCGAAAATATAAAAAGCGGAACACGGACTTTACCCCTACAATAGGGGAAAACCCCTATCAACCATGTCCAAAAGGGCTAATATCGGTCTCCGGCTTATCGGGGCCTGCCTATCAAGTCATGGGTGAGTGCATGTATATTGAGGATTTGTCCCTGAAAATATAAAAAGCGGAACACGGACGTTACCACTAAAATAGGGCCTGATTCGCACATTTGCATCTATACGGGGAAATGCCTGTATGGAGTATATATATGTGAATTGCCCAGTATGGACCTATCCACTGAGCATATGAGCCTATACAGACCTCCGTGAACTTTTCGAAAAATTTCACCGCTTAGCTCCGAGACCCTTCCCATCGTGTTTTACGTGGGGAGACGAAGAAAACAAGACCCCACAACCCATAGTAAAATCCACACAAAAATGACCACCCCTATATATGGGTTGTGGGATCTTGTTTTTCACGTCTCCCACAAGATGGGCGGGATCCCGAAGCTAAGCGATCAATTTTTTTTTAAAAAAAGTCTGCGCATGCGTAGTGGGTAAATAGCGCTGGTGGACGTTTTTGGGGTCTAGGTGAGCCCCTAGTGGTCCGATGGTGTCGTAGGGGGTCTTATTTTGAAGCTCTCGTGGAGGAGCATCCGACTGGACTAATGTATCGTCCGTTTTTAGCGGGCATTTTGGGGGTGCGTGAGGGTGTGTTTGGGGTAGAGATGGACCACTATTGGTCCAAATGGGGCGTGGGAGGTGTCAAAGTGAAGCTTTTGTGGGGTAGTCAGAATGGCGTGTTTTTATTGCAAGTCGCGTCAATCTGCGCATGCGCAGTTGGGTGTAGTAAGTGGTCACTCTGGGGTGCGTGGAGGTGTGTTTGGGGTAGAGATGGTCCGAATGTGTCGTGGGAGGTGTCATTTTGTATCTCTCGGGGTGTAGATCCCGACTTGAGGGATGTCCACAGCATCTGTGACGTCATCAGTACGAGTAGTAGCGAAAGTACATGTACATGTACTTTGTGCATGTCCATGTACATATATTCTTTGCATATCCCTGTACATGTATTATGTGCCTATATATGTACTATGTGCCTGTACATGTAATATACTCTGCCGAGGTACATGTTCCTCGTCCATGTACATGTACTCTTGCTGAGTGAGTGAGTGAGGCATGCCCAACGCCCGTGAGGCGTGCCCAACGCCCGTCTTAACGCATGGACGCACTACCGATGGTGAGTGGGGGAGGTGTAGCCTATGCCCTACGGGCTATAGGGTACAGGGTGCACCAGATATGGGTGTCCGCCGGGGTCAAAGGTCAGTCGTCCTCCAAATCCTCTTTATCGCTCGGTAAGGTGCCGAGACGGGCGTTAAGGCGTAAAGATAGGGCGTTGAGACGGGCGTTAAGGCATAACGACGGGCGTTGACGGGCGTCACTGCATTTCGATGTATTGGTGGCAATGCCATGAAAATCAGAGGTTCTGAGCTAGCAAACCAGGGCGTTGAAGCGTTAAGCTAAGCGTTGACGGGCGTTACTGTCTATAAAAGCAAGTGTATTCCCAAAACACGCACAGTCGATGTTCAACCGTCAACATGGCTTATACTTGCTCTAAGTGCGAACGCACGTTCACCAGACGTTACGATATGATGCGACATGAGAAAAATATACATGGGATTGAGACTCCGAGGCACAAGAAGCCGATACAGAGACTGATGAGGGTCCGTCGAACAGAGATTGCTGAGAGTCTATCTAGTGATATGGAGAGCTTGACCTCAGATAGTCAGCCTACGTCCGAGAAAAGTGCGGCAGAACCTACCTTCTGGGATCGTATTGTGAGAGCAGCTATCAATACTCGCGCTGCAGCGATCGAGAACGCCGGACAGGATAACCTACAACAGGCATACACCCAAATGCGCCCCTGCATCAGGAAAACCGCCATGGCGATCTATGAAGAGTATACCTTACTACCGCTTGAAATGAAAGGCGACCCCACGCACAGGTCCATCATGAAGACCAAGCGTCACTTGAAAGAGGCGCTGGGGCTACCACCCACCGAGGCCCTGGAGAATGCGATCAGGATGTGCAAACAAACTGCCCGACGATGCTTAGGTCACACCGAGCAAAGATGGAACTTTCTCAAAGAACGGCTTCTGATTGGACAAGTGCAGCCGAGAATATGACAGATGCAGCGCCAAATGGCGGCCTCTGATTGGACAAGAGTCTTCTTGAATTGTAAACATACCCAACGCGGCTCCCTCGGCGTGGGTATGATGTAACATTGGGGAGAATAAACTTTATGAAAACTTGTTGTTGTTCTCTCATCTGTCTTCCTTGTTGTTGTTGTTGTTGTTGTTGTTCTCTCTTCGGTCTATATCATGGCGTCAAGGCGTTATGCTAGGGCGTTAAGGCGTAACGACGGGCGTTCACGGGCGTCACTACATTTCCAATGAATTAGTGACAATTCAATGAAAATCAGAGCTTTTGGGCTAATTCACCAGGGCGTTGAAGCGTTGCTACAAGATGCCACTTCACACGATGATTTCGGACCCAGGATGGCCCATTTCTGCCCCAAACACCTTCCTTCACCCCCAAAATGCCCACTTTGCCTACTACTCCTAAACTCGCTCAATCACTCAATCACCATCGTTAGTGCGTCCATGCATTAAGACGGGCATTGGGCGCGCCTCTCGGTCATTGGTGTGCCTCACTCACTCACTCACTCACTCAGCAAGAGTACATGTACATTGGCAGAGTATATGTACATTGGCAGAGTATATGTACATGGACAGATTACATGTACAGGCAAATAGTACATGTATAGGCAGATAATACATTTACAGGGATATGCATAGAATACATGGACATGCGCAGAGTATGCACAAAGTACATGTACTTTCGCTAGTACTCGTACTGATGACGTCACCGTTGACATCACAGATGCTGTGGACATCCCTCAAATCGGGATCTACACCCCGAGAGCTACAAAATGACACATCCCACGACACATTCGGACCAATAGTGGTCCATCTCTACCCCAAACACACCTCTACGCACCCCCAAATGCCTGCTTTCTATACTACGGCCAGACTGCACATGCGCAGAATATTGAAAATGGACGATACATTAGTCCAGTCGGATGCTCCTCCACGAGAGCTTCAAAATAATACCACATACGACACCATCAGACCACTAGGGGCTCACCTAGACCCCAAAACGTCCATCCAGCGCTATTTACCCACTACGCATGCGCACAGTGACTTTTTCAAAAAAATTCACCGCTTAGCTTCGGGACCCCGCCCATCGTGTTTTACGTGGTGAGACGAAGAAAACAAGACCCCACAACCCATAGTAAAATCCACAAAAAAAAGATCACCCCATACCTCCTACAGGCATTTTCCCCGTATAGATGCAAATGTGCGAATCAGGCCCATGCGCACAGTGACTACTTTTCATTGCAGTCAAATAGTGCTATCAATTCAACAAAAGCATATTCTTTGATTTTCAATGGAGCTGCATTCTTATCTACAGTATCATCTCTACCACGGTTCGTCCGACTCTGACAAAGCTGTACCATGGAAGAATACGAGTTTGGCACAGCTATAAGACCAGTCGTATTATTATGTTGTTAACCAAGTGTTTTCATATTGGCCTTGTTATAGGTCCGAGGTCTAACGTATTGGTCCGAGCTCGCAGGCCGAGGGCCAATACGGCTGACCGAGGACCTATAACAAGGCCAATATGAAAACACTTGGTTAATGACATTTTTAGCCCACCATCTGGTGATGGTGGGCTGTTTAAATCGCTATTGGTCCGTCCGTAAACCATTCTTGTTATCGCAATTGCTCAGGAACTACTGCATGGATCTTTCTCAAATTTGGTACACAGGTTCCCCTTGGGGTCCAGTTGTGCAAGATACCTTTCCTGATCCGATTCGAAAATCCAATATGGCCACCAGGCAGCCATCTTGGATTTCCCCATGAAACCTTGTTATCGCGATTTCTCAGGAACTACTGCATGGATCTTTCTCAAATTTGGTACACAGGTTCCCCTTGGGGTCTAATTCTGGTGATGGTGGGCTGTTTAAATCGCTATTGGTCCGTCCGTCCATAAACCATTCTTGTTATCGCGATTGCTCAGGAACTACTGCATGGATCTTTCTCAAATTTGGTACACAGGTTCCCCTTGGGGTCCAGTTGTGCAAGATACCTTTCCTGGTCCGATTCGAAAATCCAATATGGCCACCAGGCAGCCATCTTAGATTTCCCCATGAAACTTTGTTATCGTGATTTCTCGGCAAGTATTGCATGGATCTTTCTAAAATTTGGTACACAGGTTCCCCTTGTGGTCCAGTTGTGCAAGATACCTTTTTCGGTCCGATTCGAAAGTGCAATATGGCCGACAGGTGGCCATCTTGAATTTCCCCATGAAACATTGTTATCGTGAGTTGTCAGGAAATACTTCATGGATCTTTCTGAAATTTGGTATACTGGTTCCCACATGGGGCCTAGTTGTGCAAGATACCTTTTTTGGTCCGATTCGAAAATCCAAGTTAGTCTTCAAATTAATACGGTATTCCCGAGTTGTGACTTTGCATCACAAGATCAAACGGTGGGGCATATTCTATATATTGACTATAGAGAATATCCATACCTTCACCTTCTATATCAAGGAGTTCAAATGATTCCGAATTAAAATGTATTTCTTCAAATTTTAAATCAGTTTACTTTAGTCCATGCCATTGCAAGTGAACTGCCCCACCGACGGGTCGGCTGCACGAAGGGACATCACTCTTGTGACACACCGTCACAACTCGACAACTGTAGACTACTGTGTGTTTCGATCGAGGGGATATAATCAGGATTCAGACACTTTCAATGTTTCAACATTACTGCACAGACCGGATCTCTTCAGTATTAAATTTTGTACCATCTTAGTATCTTGTCGTGTTTTACGTGGTGAGACGAAGAAAACAAGACCCCACAACCCATAGTAAAATCCACCAAAAAAAAGACCACCCCATACCTCCTACAGGCATTTTCCCCGTATAGATGCAAATGTGCGAATCAGGCCCATGCGCACAGTGACTACTTTTCATTGCAGTCAAATAGTGCTATCAATTCAACAAAAGCATATTCTTTGATTTTCAATGGAGCTGCATTCTTATCTACAGTATCATCTCTACCACGGTTTGTCCGACTCTGACAAAGCTGTACCATGGAAGAATATGAGTTTGGCACAGCTATAAGACCAGTCGTATTATTATGTTGTTAACCAAGTGTTTTCATATTGGCCTTGTTATAGGTCCGAGGTCTAACGTATTGGTCCGAGCTCGCAGGCCGAGGGCCAATACGGCTGACCGAGGACCTATAACAAGGCCAATATGAAAACACTTGGTTAATGACATTTTTAGCCCACCATCTGGTGATGGTGGGCTGTTTAAATCGCTATTGGTCCGTCCGTAAACCATTCTTGTTATCGCAATTGCTCAGGAACTACTGCATGGATCTTTCTCAAATTTGGTACACAGGTTCCCCTTGGGGTCCAGTTGTGCAAGATACCTTTCCTGGTCCGATTCGAAAATCCAATATGGCCACCAGGCAGCCATCTTGGATTTCCCCATGAAACCTTGTTATCGCGATTTCTCAGGAACTACTGCATGGATCTTTCTCAAATTTGGTACACAGGTTCCCCTTGGGGTCTAATTCTGCAAGATACCTTTTTCGGTCAGATTCGAAAATCCAATATGGCCACCAGGCAGCCATCTTAGATTTCCCCATGAAACTTTGTTATCGTGATTTCTCGGAAAGTATTGCATGGATCTTTCTAAAATTTGGTACACAGGTTCCCCTTGTGGTCCAGTTGTGCAAGATACCTTTTTCGGTCCGATTCGAAAGTGCAATATGGCCGCCAGGTGGCCATCTTGAATTTCCCCATGAAACATTGTTATCGTGAGTTGTCAGGAAATACTTCATGGATCTTTCTGAAATTTGGTATACTGGTTCCCACATGGGGCCTAGTTGTGCAAGATACCTTTTTTGGTCCGATTCGAAAATCCAAGTTAGTCTTCAAATTAATACGGTATTCCCGAGTTGTGACTCTGCATCACAAGATCAAACGGTGGGGCATATTCTATCTATTGACTATATATAATATCCATACCTTCACCTTCTATATCAAGGAGTTCAAATGATTCCGAATTAAAATGTATTTCTTCAAATTTTAAATCAGTTTACTTTAGTCCATGCCATTGCAAGTTTCGTCTGCCGACGGGTCGGCTGCACGAAGGGACATCACTCTTGTGACACACCGTCACAACTCGACAACTGTAGATTACTGTGTGTTTCGATCCAAGGGATATAATCAGGATTCAGACACTTTCAAAGTTTCAACATTACTGCACAGACCGGATCCCTTCAGTATTAAATTTTGTACCATCTTACTATTTTCGAGCATGGTATCTTAAAAGAGATAACTCAAACTAGCCCAGAAAACAGAACAGAATTAGCATTCGTTCCTAATTATAAAATCTTAAGTATGTTTCATAGCTCATGCGAAAGACATTTGTCTTCACTTCCAGTACCCAATGATGATAAAAAAAATACTAGAAAAACGAAGATGAAGGATCATCTGGACATTCACTTTCAGACTAACTTAGCTCATTTCACTTGTACTGTAACAACCGACATCAAGTACAGTTTCTATAAATCTTGAAACTCCTGAAACTTAGAAAGATAATATCTTGGAGTTTTCTAGTGTCTCTTTTTTGATCTTTTTCGCTCAAATTCGAAATTCTGCAAACAAAATTACAAATCATTCATTTGTTCTTAGTATTAACAATGGACAAAAAGATCCTCTTGTCATTAGCTTACAATTATCGTACAATGGCGGGCGCCAAGATACTTCAGGATCTCTCGTTATTAAATAACTTGCCTACAATCTTTGATTCATACATGTTACAAGCGTCTAATCCGTCATCCATAATTCAGCCGTCGTCCATTAGAGAATATCCGCGTCCATAATCCAAAGACCTATTCCATATTCCATATAACAGTATTAGCACCAAATTCAAAAAGACAATCATAGTATACATGAACATAGGCTTGTTTCCTGTAAGAGAGAAGCGGTCAACAGTTTTCAATGATGCCGGCAAGACATCATGATGTTCCAAAAATATCAAATCCGTATCGCTGATCAGTATTCTTAATCCATAATATTCATTGTAAAGTCGTCATCTAAAGAATGATGTATCTCAGTCACGCTTTGATTGTGACTGTTCATATGAGTACCATGCGGATCTTGAAGTACATGGGTTCATACGGCCCCTAGCCCCGGGTTAAGCGGAATTAGACACAAGTTACGAAACGTAGCGCCATAGATCTTGCACGCTACGTTCGTATTTTTTATCAGCATGCGATATGTATCGCCAAATTTGAGAAACTTTGAGTGGAGGCGTTTGGTGGAATAGCCCTGTTTTATAAGTTTCTGTAACAATGTTTTGTGACGTTGATTAAAATCGTCACATTTAACACAGGATCTAGCAAATGCTACTAAGCGAGATATGTATACGCCATATGCAGGTCCCACTGGAATATTTTAGTACTGCGACTCTCTCAAATCAGGATATATATTTCTTCCTTCACAGTACTCATTAATTTCCCACGATTAATGTGGTTTCGCACGATTAATGTGGTTTCGCACGATTAATGTGGTTTCAAAGTACCAGTATAGTCGGAAAGTGGATTCCCTCTTCAATTGTTCAATATATATCATGAAAGCAATATGCTAATTTTATTTGATGAGAATGGTGAGACAAAATATAACCTTGAAATATGATGAATTGATCCAAATGCAGTCCTGATTCGGTGATCGAAGACCATGTGTTATGTGAATAGCTCTACTGGCTGCAAGTATGGCATCATCTTCTCTCTTAAAATATCACTGTAGTCATCGCTTTGTTCATCAGTGCACTATTGCAAGTGTTGGATCACTGTTTTGTTGTCTGCTTTGAAAGTCGATGTCACGCTCGCGTCACTATAGTCTATTTCAGCATGGATCGCCACCCTTGAGTTCAAGGTTTGGGTACCGGTACATATAGATCTATCGAAAATTATCACAGAAGCTAACAAATCTCTGTTCAAAGTATGAGAATACAGTGACATCGTTCGGAGAAGATCACAAATTGAGGATCATTCATCGTAAACATTGCCATGTTGAAAGTCATATTGGCCCGGGTCTTATTGGCCCCGTTTTCCCGTATTGGACCGGCTTTACCGTATTGGCCCACCTTCCTCATATTGGCCCGATTTGGTGACCATATGAAGCAGGCCGATCTCATTGTATTGGGTTCATATCATAGATATTTAATAATTTTTGGTATTGCTGAATCACTCAGGACCTCTTCGAATATACGTACCCATATTTGAGAAGACCGGCAATGTGTCACATATTTCATCCCCTTTAAATTCGGTAGTATGTATCCATGATTGTTTTGACTGGAGTTTGCCCACATGTCATTCCCTCAATCACATCAAAGAGACCCTTCAACAGCGTATTCCCATGACAAATTCGGCTGGTCTGTGAACTCGGCGAAGCACGCTCTAACACTATTATTATTTATTGCCAGTTATTTGAAACGGACTGCTCGAGTAATAACTTTAGTGCCCTAATCTGCGTGCAGGGCTGGTGCAGACTATACAGACCTACATGATGAGGATGGTCTACTGTGATCGTGGGGTTTTGGGTCTGAAGCGGAAGCAAGTAGTAGAGAACGGGGAGAAAACTCTGAGAAGACCAATCAGTGCCTCTAACTAAGCCTCGGTGACTTAGTGACGATTGACCCTAATTGTTACGTCGACTTTTTCCTTTTGTGAAGGAATAATGAGAAAGTACATAATGTAAAAACTCACAGACTAATACAAGAGGCTTGAAAGCCCGAATAGTAAATCCAATGGAATGATTTTCTTCAATTAAGTGGGGCACAGAAAATCCATGTCAGTTCCATTCGTGATGGAGAACAAAACTGAGGTCTAATTGGCGGGAATGTTTAGAGCGGTCGAGTCACGCCTGAAAGTAAGCAGGCCCTAGAAGGGGGTCACAATTTCTGGCATTTTGGTATGAGGTTCAGAATTACCCCAACAATATTGCATAATATGTAATTATCATGCACAAGGTAAGTATAAGGTGTCTTTGAGATAAAATTAATCAATTAGGGTTATTGATAAATCAAAGACAAGCTTATTTCAGCAGTTCTTTCAAGTTATTGTTTGAAGAAGCCCTTTTGAAAAGCCACTAAATATATGGAACTCACAAATTCATGGTTTATTAATCATAATTTGTAGAAAAATAAAGAAATTAAACACCGCTAGTTTTGTAGTATATCTGCCCACAGTATTTTATTTCTACATTTTTCTTGAATATATCATTAATAAACCATTAATTTGCCGGTGCCTTAATACTAATATACTTTGTGAAATGGCTCAACAGTGGAAAACTGGAGAGGACGGGGAGCAATAGGATACTTAAAAATGTAGGACACAAGGATGAGGATTACTAGGGTGTTGGGGGCAGGAACAATTATTAAAGAAAGTGCGTTGGAGAGAAATTCGATGGGTGATATAGTAAATGCTGAGTGAATGGGGGAGGATGAGTGGCTATTGGGAGATTTAATTATGAGTGTCCATGGTGATAATTAATCAAAGTTGCCACTAAGAATCGGTCCGAGAAGAGAGAATGAGGGGGCTTGACAGATGGAAATATTATGTGATACTTCTGTAGTTATGGGAATTAAGAGAGGGTATATTGTGAAATAGGAAGGTAGGGATTAAACAGTGTCTATGTGACACTGTTAAGAGGGATCATGTGTAGGGCGGGTTGGGGGAAACGGGTTGCACGACCTGTGCCCATCGCGGTGCGATGGAGTGCCCAAGTACATCCATCCATCCATCCATCCATTGATAGACGCTCAGTATTGATACCTCCATATTTGTCCTGAAAAAATCCAAAACACGGCCAAGTTCTGCTTGAATATCACAATTTTATTTCCAAATCATGCACACTATTGAAACAACCAACCAACTGGTGATATTTTCAAATGAGTCAAAAAAGCCTTGCAAATTAACGTAACCCTTACAAACCAAACATAACCAACACCAAAAATCTCACCTAACTTTAACATCAGAAAGAAAAACTCTGACATGGCATTGCTTCTAACAATATAAGATACAAGTGATTTTGTACCAATCAGAGTCCTACCAAATACATGAGGGGGCATAAATGCGCAAAACTCCTCAGCCCCAGCTGCATTGTTTTTTTCGCTTGGTGTAACATGACCAAGCAGAAAATGTCATAGACACTATTCTACTGAACCTTATTTTGAGGATTGTTTCAAGAGATTTGCACAGCACAAAATAAGGTGAACTATAAAGATCATTCCGTCAAACAACTATGTAACTTGTAAACATAACTAATACGTCGGGTGTGTTTTTTTTTCTGGAAAACAGGTCATTTTCTTTTTTTGGCTTGCTATATATTTTCACATTTAAAGCATGAGTGACTGTTTGTTGTACCATATGGCCTACCGGGATGTAGAAATCCCGACAAATGATGTATTCAAAAGCTATACAATAGTGCAGGAAATCAATAGGTAAAAGGGATCAAAAGGTGCAGGCAATTTACGTGCCTAAATAGGGGTGACATATCACTTTACCACTCTGATATACAGCTGAAAACCAAGAACTCCCTGGCATGAAATTTAATTAAATATAGATCAGCCCCAAAGTAGACTGATCAATCACAATTCAATACTAGCAATCCTGACCATGCTCGGTGTAGAAACACCTTTGTTGTACATTAATTATGCAAGGGACAAAAATCGTCCTCCTACGTAGAAAGATCTTCCAGTAATACCTCATCCATGTATCAGCCTGGGAGGTTTAAGTGTATATTTGTGACTGTATCTGAATTTCATAGCTGTCTGTGTTTTAGTGGACAGCAAGCTCGCCTCGTATTCTCGTGGTCCCATGGCAAGTTCAAATCCTGGTGAGACAATTTTTAAAGAAATAGTCTTTTGACATTTTGTCTCAGCTGATTGGCCTATGAACTATATGTCATCACTATATAAATTATTCATGAATAAAGGAATATAAATTCACGGACGGCAGTCACTATATTTGTGATTCTGCCTGAAGAGTGGCAAATGATTTGGTCAGGAGGTCACACTAGCCAATCATCAGCAACAGAGGAATAAAGGTCATATGCCATGTAAAAAGTAAAGAAATAAATAAACAGACACACAGGTCCTGGGACCGATTTCATGAAACCTCACTTGACTTTTCCAAGGGCGAAACGTTTTTAGCCGCACTTGGTCAAGTGATGTTTGAAGTGACCTTTTTGGAAGTCTTTTGTGCGATTTGGTAATAAATAGTACCCCCGCAGAATCAAGTGCATGCTCAAAATACTTGATGCGTCGGAGCCGATCAGTAGAATTTCAGGTGTCAAATAAATATGTCTGTGCCACGTTTGGACCTATGAGATGAAGAACAATGCCCCTATGTGTATTATGATGCATGGGCACATGGAAAAAACTTATCTCTCGTCGTATTGGTCATTTCAAGTACAGTTTTCAAGGGAGGTCATACCACACTTGAACTCAAGTGTGATTTCAGGTTCAAGTGAACTTTCATGAAAAGCAAAAACTCGAGTCAAGGGAGATTTTCAAGTGCACTTGAACTTTCAAGTGTGAAAATTGTCTCAAGTGAGGTTTCATGAAATCGGCCCCAGAATATGCAAAAGGAACATCTGCAAGTTTCTTGATCTTCCTTGCAGTAGTTTTTTAGGTATGGCGAAGACAAAAAAAAAAGTTAACAGACAGGGGTACAGACAGACATAAATTCTCATAACAAAACTCCTTAGCTCATCTGGGCAGTTTTTGTTTTCATATTTTTGTTTGCAGTTTGAATTCTATATATGGAGAGCTAATGTTTGATAATTAAAACACAACCTGTACATATTCACATGACTATGGATATTTAAAGAACTGGCTGACTGTTATTTATTATTTTCAACTTTTACAATACTATGTCATGGCAACTGAAATACGAAGCTGCGCATCAGAAAACCCCTCGGCTCTGGGCGCCAGCCATTCATAATGTATTCAATTTAAAACAAGACTTCAGGAACACCAAGCAGTCAAGTAACAAATATACAGATTATGAAAAATTTTGCCATTAGAAATGGCCTCAAACGTTTCCATCCAATCAGAGAAACCGGTATTCATTACATAAGTCTGTTGATGCATCGACAATGTATACCAAATTTTACATCGAACATTTGAAAATTATCTGAGATAGAGATCCCTAATGATTTCGCATAAATTAAAGATGGCCGCCCATCCTTCCCACCACTCAGAGAAACTGATGTGGTTATTCATTACAAGTCTCTTGATACATAGATTCTGTATACCAAGTTTCATATAGAACACTGAAATGGTATCAAAGATAAACATCATTAAAGATTTTGCATAAATTAAAGATGGCCACCGAGGTTTCCGCCCAAGCAGAAAAACCAGAATTGTCTATTGATACATCGATGATGTATACCAAATTTTACATTGAGCACTTGAACCGTATCAGAGATATAGATCATTAATGATTTCGCATAAATTAAAGATAGCCGCCCATCCTTACCGCCACTCAGAGGAACCGATGTGGTTATTCATTGCAAGTCTCTTGATACATCGATGCTGGATACCAAGTTTCATATAGAACACTGAAATGGTATCAAAGATATATATCATTGAAGATTTTGCATAAATTAAAGATGGCCGCCAAGGTTCCGCCCAATCAGAAACGCCAGAACTGTCCTTTATCGTAAGTCTATTGATGCTTCGATGATATATACCAAATTTTACATCGAGCACTCGAACAGTATCAGAGATAGAGATCATTAATGATTTTGCATAAATAAAAGATGGCCGCCCATCCTTCCCGCCACTCAGAGGAACTGATGTGGCTATACATTGCAGATCTCTTGATACATCGATGCTGTATACCAAGTTTCGTATAGAACACTTGAATGGTATCAGAGATATATTTCATTGAAGATTTTGCATAAATTAAAGATGGCCGCCAAGGTTTTCACCGAATCAGGGAAACTGGTTTGGTCATTCCTTTGAAGTTTCTTGATGCATCGATGATCTATACCAAGTTTCACACTGAACAGAGAAATGGTACCTAAGATACACAAGATTAATGATTTCGCATAAATTAAATATGGCCGCCAAAGTTTCCAACCAATCAGGTCCAGATTCAATAGGGTTCTGGGTCATGAGCATATGGATGTGCAGTGCAAGTTTGGGGTGCCTAGGGTAAGTCGTTCTAAAGATATCTTGGTAACAAGAAAGCTGTGATGGTTTCGCATAAATTAAAGATGGCCGCCAAAGTTTCTAACCAATCAGGTCCAGATTCAATAGGGTTCTGGGTCACAAGCATACGGATGTGCACTGCAAGTTTGGTGTGCCTAGGGTAAGTCGTTCTGAAGATATCTTGGTAACGAGAAAGGTGTGACGGACAGACGGACGGACAGACGGACAGACGTACATGACGACGACAATACCCTTCGGCCAAATTTTGGCCGAGGGGTAAAAAGTGTTTAAAAAAGGACTATTTTTTGTTGTATCATAAATGAGTAACATTAGTTTTCAATTCTATTCTGCAAAAAGAAATTAAAACAAAACAAAAAGAGCCAAAATTGGTTTCAATATACAGCCGCAAACAAACATATTTTGATTTGGGAATTCAGTGACCCTTGACCTACTGACCTCAAAATCAACAGGTTGTTTCTAAGTCAAAGTATATCTGAAGGACACAATCTTGAACTTGAGAGATCACATCTCAAAATGAATGTTTGCCACGACTTGGTCACATTCAGCCTTGAATTTAAGTTCTATTAAAAACCATGTCCTGATCTTCAGGCTGAGTGACCTTGACCTTGGTGGATGTGGATCTACCCCAAATGCATCCACACACATACAAATTTGCAATGATGTTCTGATTTTGGATTACAGTGACCTTGAACTCAATTTTGGTGTGCAACACAGTCTCCTTCAAATATCAAACATTTATAAACAATGTTTCTGTTTGTAACTAAGTCAAACCTGCTTTAATTAATGCCATTAATCCCTTATTAATTGCACAATCAAACGTAGAAAACGGAAGTTTAAAAGAAAAAGTTAACTCCCCTAGGAGAGAGTTGTCCGCCCCTAGGAGAGCTCTCCACTCAAATCCAGCGTGGCCACTATATAGGCGACTGTAGCCTCATTTCTCATCCTCTTTCTCAAACCGAGACCAGTAATGAAACAAGGCCGCGGTACGAGGGGACGGAAGGGTGGGCACATTAAATTAAAGCAGGTTTGACTTAGTTACAAACAGAAACATTGTTTATAAATGTTTGATGTTTGTTGCCTAAGTCTTAAACCTGCTTTAATTAATGCCACAGTACCAACATACGGAGGTGGGAACCTCGGTCTTGTAGTATATCAAAGTAGGCTAAGTGACCGCTGGAATAACACAGAAAAACATGGGCATAGCATGAACAATCCATAATCAACAAATGAAACCTTGATTATCAACATAAAAAGGTTAAACATGTGAATAAGATACTGATGTACTTATCTTTGATTGTTCACAGCCATGTAGCTGTGTATGTGGTGTGGAAATTATTAGTTTCCCCCCGAGAGAGTACCGCAACGTCGCGTATTAGTACTACTCGGGAAGCCGTCTATACCAAGAGAGAACCTCAACCACAGGGATATACAGTCTACTTGGCAAGGCTTATTTATCTTGGCTGTTCCTAAGACCGGTCGAGGCAAGGGCTGTTCCGGGCCTAGTGATCGCCAAGTCACACCACTCTCAGTCCACAATCGTCTTCCATCCAACCATCATTCTAGGGAGTTGAGTGCAAAAGACGGCGCTGAGATCATTGAGAAGGACGTCAGATTCAACCTGAAGGACACAATCAAAAACCGCAGTTAAGGTAAAGATCACACTCACCATGGATACAAACATCTTAGGGTGATGATACAGTGTCTGACATCTCTTTAGAGGATCCAAGGTCGTCCATCTGACTTATTTCTTCCTTCCATATGAGATCAATCAATTGTGGACCAATAGTATGAATGAGATGAGATGATACAGCAATTTGCAGATTTGCTGTGATGATTCAAACTGCCGCCCCCCCCCTTTTTTTGGAATTTAGTTGACCACGTGCTGGGCCGCTATTAACGGCCCAAACGTGGATATCCCTTCTGCCTGGACTGACATATCTCTCAGATAGAAGTTGGTGAACGTGGAGTTTGTCGTCCAGGCACAAGATTGGACAATGTCATGGAGGGACAAATTCCTCCATAATGGCCATGACGAAGCAATGGCGCGAATCTCATGAGAAGAGGCATTCGACAACAGAGGGGGAGCGCCTATGGCCAATTGATAAGACCATTTAATGGTTTTCTTCAACCACGCGGCGATGGTATTTTTGGTAATATCACGCAAAGCCGACGGCCGAAGAGACAGAAATAACAGGCGCCGAGAGCCGCGAGCGGAGTCGGTACGAGTAAGATAGTGGCGGATAGCCCGGACCGGGCATAACAGGAGGTCGTCTTCGAGCCCATGCACAAAGTCTGACAACGCAGGAATGGAGTACGATCGTTGAGCGCACGGACCTGAACGCACAGACTCATTTTTGGCAATAAATTCAGGAATGGGCCGAAAAGAAATGCGAGACCAATCCGCCGTCCAGGTCATAGAAGATCTTTCAAGGGCATGAAGTTCAGATACTCTAGACGCTAAAGCAAACGCCGCCAAAAAGGCGGTCTTATAAGACACAGCTTTAATAGAGGCGGATTCCAAGGGTTCAAAGGGTGGATGAATCAGAGCACACAGAACCACACCAATATCCCATTTCGGTAACAGTTGGCGCGTACAGCGAGACTAACGCGAAGGCGCGAATGAGCGCAGAGATATTATCGTTTAGACTAATGTCTACACCCGAAGTAAGGCGTAACACCCTAGCCAGAGCAGATCGATACCCTTCAATGGTGCTGATTTGAAACTTCTTATCACGATGAAGATGAAGGAGAAAGTCAGCTACTAAGGAAACAGAGGCAGAGTCGGGATCGGCATCATGTCCTCGGCACCAGGAGACGAAATAGGCCCATTTCGCCTGATAGAGCTGCGATGTGGAAGATCGATTGGCTGAAACTATCGTTCGTGCAACCTCAGCTGAAAATCCCTGGACTGCGAGTGCATTCTGGATAGTCTGCAAACGTGTAGGTTGAGCCACCGAGGGTTGTGATGAAATATCCCGTGTGGTTGACGTAACAGGTCGGGCCACACTGGCAAACGACGAGGCGGGGCGGTGAGAAGCGGGAGCAATACAGGAAACCACTGTCGCCGAGGCCACCACGGGACTACGAGTAGAATGATGCAGTCGTGACGGGTAATCTTCTGAAGCACTTCCAGAATTAGGGCGATCGGCGGATACGCATAAGCCAGGAAGTTGTCCCAATTGATTGACAGGGCGTCGATGTCGAAGGCTTGAGGGTCCCGAATCGGACTGACAAACAGGGTCAATTGGGCGTTGTTTCTCGTAGCAAACAGATCGATCAGCGGCGACTCCCAGATGACGGAGATCTGCTGGAACACCTCCGGATGAAGTTGCCACTCGGTCTGAAGAACGGTGTCCGGACGCGATAAGCTGTCCGCTAAGACATTGAGCCGGCCCGGAACATGGCAGGCGTGTAGATGAATGTGATGACAACGAGTCCACTCGTAGAGATCCCACACAAGGCGAAACATTGGAAGCGAGCGTGTTGTTCCCAACTTGTTGATGTGAGCAATCACTGTGGAATTGTCCGTCGCAATGAGAAGAGACGAGTACATGAGATGATGACTCCAATGTTGCACCGCCAGAATGACTGCCTTCATCTCCAGAAGGTTGATGTGAAGACTGGCATCCAACGTTGACCATCTGCCGGATACTACTAATTCGTCCAGATGGGCACCCAACCGGTCTCGGACGCATCGGTGTACAGATGATGACTCGGAGCCGGAAAACGGAATGGAACGCCCTGCATGACGTTGAGCCGGGATTGCCACCAGACCAGATATGGATGAAGAGACGTCAATACCGGCACCGCTGGATTGATGGAAGGTGTCTGTAG
>JAVTVY010003625.1:0-37901 GCA_036873755.1 Hanleya hanleyi
TGCACCAGGGCGCGAAAGATATGGAAGACTTCAAACAAGGCTTGTTGGCTAAATATTCTAAATATTGAACATTCAGACGTTACCTGGCAGGAAAAACATGGAAGACTTCAAACAAGTCTTGTTGGCTAAATATTGAACCTTCAGACATTACCGTATTCCTACATCCTATGTTCATTCTATGTTCATTCTACCATCATGGTGACACCGTACAACTCTATTAGAAAATTTGACACAAAGAGCCTACCGTGGTGAAATCTTATGTTCATTCTACTGTATTGTTAGTAAATATTAGAAACTCAACTAATGTGTGTCAGTGTTCACTCTATGCAGGGGGAAGGTACCCCCCAGGTACTCTAATACCTGGGGGGGTTCCATCACGGAGCGATGACGTGAACACTACATGTACAGGTCATTTTGAGTGAAAACAACCATTGACACCAATAGCTGTATTCGGTCCCGTACTCTAATACCTGGGGGTTTTTTCCATCACGGGGAGATCAAGTGAACACTACATGTACAGGTCATTTTGAATGATAGGAATGCATGTACTGAACTGTTCATTCATCCGGAGACTTGTTTACATCCGTGTACATACGCGACCTTGTACATGTAGTGTTCCGTGATGGAACCCCCCCCCCCCCCCCCCCAGGTATTAGAGTACGCGACCGAATACAACTATGGGTGTCAATGGCTGTTTTCACACTAGAGGGGTTGGAAGCAAAAAATTCACATTTCCCCATCTATAAACCTCCCGAATTTTTTAGAATGATATTATAACGTTGTAAAGCGGTTTATTTCAAATTTACCGTACTTGTAACACAGCCGTGCAGGTGAAATTCGGCCTTTGAAACCTGGAAAATGATAAAAAAAATATATTTATGCAGCCGTTAGCCCTATGAATTTTCCAGGATTACACGATAACATGCCAAGGTATAAATTTAGAGCTGTTTTAGATCTCAACTCTAGTTTATTGAAAATTTAGCCCGCTTCCAAATCTTGCAGAAAGCACAGACCATTTTGTCTTTCTGGCCGAGACGACGTTCAGACAGAAAATCTCTCCGACGTCCGCGCACACGAATCCGGGACCTCTACGATAGAGTATAAAAAAGCGGACTGCGTCTCGTCTGCTACACACACCGACTTCAACCACATCATGACTGATGCTAGACGTGTACTCTTCAACATGCAATATCTTGACGATGCACCAGGTAAATTCATCGATATCGAAGTTTCGCAACAACACCAGCAATATCTTGACGACGCAACAGGTGAATTCATCGATATCGATGGGACCACACAAGACAATATACCAACGAGGTATGGCTGGAAGAGATTATAGACAATCTGTTGAGAGAAGAAGTAAAAGAAGAAGAAAAAGAACTGACGGTAGATGGTCGGAAGACTTTGACGATAGTGCCACAGCAGGAGCAACAGCAGCAATTCTTAACGACCACTGCACGGAAATAACAAGACTGCAGAGGGACACAACACTGGGGGTGGTAAAGCAATTACCATGTGTCAAATGTTTTACCCACTACGCCAAATTCGCCCTATTTTCCTGTGGACACCAAGCGTTATGTGCCTGATGTATCACCAAACTTGCAGGGAGAGCAAGTCCTACGTCCAATTGCATACCCATCCCGTGTGCACTCGTCCCGCTGAGATGTCCCCTATGCGCCAAGAGGAAAGAAGAACTGCTCCAATCGTTGTAATCATTACAACTCATCCGGCCCTTATCAGGGCCACCCAATTACTCCCGAAAGAGGAACTTTCTAACTAAAAAGCACAAAAATCACAAGCTCCTACACCTTGCATACACCTAGGTAAATAAAACCTAGTGAATGGGAACTTCCTACTAACACCACCCAGGTAAAACATCCACACACTATTAGTATGAATGTAAGTCACACAGTAATAATGATATACTAGTCTAATAGATACACCGAGTATACCCAGAAAAAGCCGAGTGTAAACAAATTAATTGTCTCTGCCCACACGTCCGTAAATTAGCACATGGGTCATGGCACACTTTGAGGGTAATGAGGTGTTGGGATTGTCATAGAATGCACTCTATTTGAATGTGTATTTTGTGAGTTGCTGGATATTGGTAGTCATCGAATATGGAGGACGGTAGAAGGACTGGGTTGGCCCTGAAAAGGGACTTTGCTGAGTGATGTGTGTGAGGAGGCAGAGATTGGTAATCATAGAGGAGAGGAGATTGAAGTATGTAGGGCCTGATGGTAATTTGAATGTGCAAGGTTAAAAAGTCCCCTTTCGAAGGATATTTTTACACTGTTTACTCAGGAGGGGGCTTGCCTATTTGCCCCCGCTGATGGAGAAGTAGCTCCCGGGCTGTTGTTGTTGGGGCTCCGGCTGGTGTTGTTGTTGTTGCTAGGACTCCGACTGGTGTTGTTGTTGTTGTTGGTGATGGGGGTCCCTCTGGTGTTGTTGTTGCTCCTCCATCAGGGCGTCCAAGGAGATGAACTCGGGCTGGGGCTGGTATTCTGCCTCCTCGAGGGCTGGCTGTTGTTGTTGGTGGTCCAACAGATCCTGCAGGCTGTCCAACCGGTCCTCGCCATTTAAATCCGTGGGCGCCCTGGTGACCAAATGATGACGGTCGGCCCAGGAGAGTGGCGTTATCTTTGTATTTTTCCGGGTCCATCTTCTCACTTCTTCCATCCAGAAGGCTTTTATGGCCCGCTCCAGCTGTCTTCTTTCTTTCTTGCCACCTTTTCCTTCGCCGCTAGCTTCCCACCTCCCGTCGACATATTCGCTACTCCGCTCATCTCTCACTATACGTGTTTGCAGGTCGAAAAAATTGTGATAGAAAGCGCTCTTTCCCGCTTCGCTCAGGGTTTTTATGTTCAATAGGGTGGATGTCCATTGGCTGTCTAAAAGAGCGCGAGCCCCTTCCTTTGGCTCTTTCTTCGCCAACTCGATTGGTTGAAATAACGGTATCTGACTGGTCCAAAAACGCGCACTCACAAAACGCCAGAATCCACCAATCTCGGGTATATGAAATCCCGAGTTAAAATGAAATCCTATACCATAACCCAGGATGATGTCGATTGGCTGTCTAAACGGGTTAGTCATTGGTTGAATGATCGTTTTGCCATTGGTCCAAAATGTGTCTCGGCATTCTTCCTGGGTTAATTTACAATCCTCTTTTTGTGCTCAAGCTATGTATACGGAAATCCTAGGTTAAATGAATTCCTATACAAATAACATTACACTACTGAATGATGACGGACTTTCACGAAGGTAGAGGAGCAATTCACATGGTGTAGTAGTAGAAAAGTGCATTTCGAACCTTATTGACCTTACGGCGCAGAGTATAGTAACAGTATTTTTGTCTTCACATGGAGTAGTATAAAAGCGCATTTCGAGCCCTATTGACCTTGCGGGACAATGCGCAAAGGCTATTATATTGACTCACATGGTGTAGTATAAAAAGCGCATTTCGAGCCGTATTGCCCTGGCAACGACCTGTACTGCTCTATATAGACAGGCCTCTCTAGCCGTTTCTTTTCATTTACCACCATGGCAGCGAGCGGAACAGAGCTTGCGTTATTTCAACTGACGTCTGACGTCTACCTCATCGTCAATGACCATCACCTGGAGCTGGTCCAAAAAGAACCGCGGAAGGTCAAGATTTTTTATCGCTATCAGGCTGGACTCTATTGACACGGTTGTTAGAGGGGAAAGAACCCGAAATGGATTTCGTGCACGTGGGAGTCGGTATGCACATACGCACTGGTGGAGATGATTCCTTTTCCACAGTTGGAACAGCGTGGGGTCCCCATATCACACTCCGCCCACCATTATGGTTGGCGTTGAAAGCTGTACTCCCCGAGGTCGATGACTTACTGCACCCCGAAGTGAAAGAAGGGACTGTGGCTACCCGGAGTCTTACACCTCGCTGCACCCTATTGTTGTACTCCAAACGAGTGGACCTCATCGATAACCGGGCTGTGTGTTGTTGTACGCCTGAACCCAAAGCGCAGGTCTCTTTGTCACGGGAGGGATGGGCCACCTTGAAACGTGTGTTGTTTGGTGAACTGGACGGCGATAGCATTCACCTGTGTGACGAGGTTTACATTTTTCGCGGTTCCTTTTTCGCTCGACTCACCTGTCTGAAAGGGGGTCATTTTACCCTGGACCCCGATCTATGGACGGCCTTGGAACAAGTAGTCCTCATTGTCGATGAGGTACTATATCTATAGGGTCCACACAGTCTAGAGCGTCAGTGTCTCATCAGGAAGCGAACATAGAACAGCGGAACCCGGTGGGATACCCGGAGGGGCACCCGGTGGGGTAAGGGTCGGACCAAGACAAAACATGTGGATAAGGTGTTAACGGAGTTGTATTACAGTCCAGTCAGCTCAGCCGCTTATAGCGCTGTGGGAGCGCTCGCTCGAGCTGCGCAGTCCCAAGGCAATAGTCTAGCTGAAGTTCGCGAATGGTTAAAATCCCAAGACACTTATAGCTTACATCGAGCAGCCCGACGGCATTTTCGCCGTAACCGAGTCATCGTAGGAGGCATAGACGCACAATGGCAGGCAAATTTGGTCGATATGAGTCGATTTGCTGCCCACAATGATGGACATCGGTACATGTTGACCTGTATCGATATTTTATCCAAGTACGCATGGGTGGTACCCATCCGGACCAAAACAGGGGAGAATCTTGTTAATGCGTTCCAGCAGATTTTCCGGAGTCGCAAACCCCTCTATTTGCAAACGGATGAAGGCACAGGATTTCTCAACCGACACTTTCAAGCCTTTCTCAAGAAACAGAAGGTGTTTTTCTTCCATACGTACAACCAAACCAAAGCCTCCGTGGTGGAACGGACCTTGAAAGGACGGATGTACAAGTATTTTACAGCCAAAAACACCCGACGGTACATCGATGTGCTACCTCAACTGGTCCGAGGGTACAATCGAGCCTATCATCGCAGTATCCAACGGGCTCCCGTCGATGTGACGGAACGCAACGACCATCAAGTGCGCCGTACGCTGTACTCACCCCCTTAAGCACCTATAACTTCACCCCGTTACAAACGCGGAGATGTGGTACGGATCAGTAAAGTCAAAGGTCAATTTGAGAAAAGTTACTTGCCCAACTGGAGTGATGAGCACTTTGTCATTGTTCGCCATAGTCCCCGAAACCCATATGTCTATCAACTGGAAGATCTACAAGGAGAAACACTGCAAGGCACGTTTTACGAGGCAGAATTACAACCGGTCGTAAAAACACAGAAAGACTACTACACAGTGGAGGAGATTTTGAAAATGGAACGTCGACGTGGCATCCCCTATCATTTCGTCAAATGGGAAGGTTGGCCCAGTTCGTTTAATTCTTGGGTCTAGGCCCGTGACATGAAACGGGTATAAATTGTACCTCACGTCTCCTACAGCGTTCAGTCTAGGGCTGTACCATGGATAGTGCACAACTTCCTTTACTGCTGCGTACTCGAGAGGACAAGTCGGTACTGTCGTGTCGTGTATACTAGCGCTTCTGGGTGTCTTGTTTGGAGGTGTCTTCTACAACTTGGCGTACCTGATATCCTGTTTCAACCTACCCTCCATCTCACCCACACCCGTCATCCCGTCACCCCAACGTCAATACGCTACCAACAAAAACACCAACAACAACACCACCATCCTGCAGGCACCTGCCACTACTCTGCTCACGAAGATAACCCTACAACCTCAGCGGAACATCACGAGGGTCTATTCAACTCTTGGAGCACCTACCACCACTACTTCGTCTATTCCTACCCTCAGCAGGGTACCGACGACGACGACCATCGCACCTACTACCAGGGCAAAACTACGCCACCCTCCGACAAGTGTAGTGGGTCTTGTACCACGATTGCCACGGCAACGGTACCCCCCGGACTACGATCCCCGGTCGGATCTGCGACAACGGTGGTGGGCCTCTGAACGCTTGGCCCAAAACACCAAATAACTAGTGTGGTGGAACATGGATCCACGGTGGCAGCATCCGTTCACGTGTCTTATCGCTGAACCGACCGGTTCGGGAAAAACACACTTCGTTCAACGTCTCATCGGGGAGCCAGCCCTCATTTCTCCTTCCGTGGCCCGCATCCTTTGGTGTTATGGAGCTTGGCAGCCTGCGTACGAGGAACTGGCACGGAGGCCTGGACTCACCTTGGTGGAAGGGTTACCCTCAGAGGAAACCCCAGAAGACACGTTGGTGGTCGTGGATGATCTGATGACCGAAACGGATAGTCGAGTGATCCGGCTTTTTACCAAAGGGAGTCATCATCGCCGGCCGAGTATCATCTACATCGTCCAAAATCTCTTCAGTGAGAACAAAGAGCACAGAAACGTCAGTTTGAATGCCCAGTATGTGGTGTTGTTCAAAAACTCCACAGACGCGTCACAAATTATGCACCTGGCGAAACAGATGTACCCTAAAAACACCGCCTTTGTTCGGGAAGCCTTTGAAGATGCCACCCAGGAGGCCCACGGCTACCTGCTCGTCGACTTGAAACAAGGGACATCTTCGGCACTTCGATTGCGGACCCACATTTTTTCCGGTGAGTTCCAGACGGTGTACACGCCCAAATAAAAGAACAAGAGTTGACTTCAAACCATTCACTTCCTCATCATGACTCCGTACTGGGACCGTTAGTAGGGTCCACCTTGGGACGCTAACGTCATGGAACATACGAAAAAATGATGCTTGTCGAACCTCGACTGTTACAAAGTTTGCAATCACCCTACCCTGTCCCTGCCACGGTACAGCAACTGCAGTCCCTCGATGAAGAGATGAATAGCATACTTCAACGCCGACTGCCATCACGAGAAAATTCAACTCTACCATCAGACGCTGAACCGCTACAAGACGTTTATGGATCAACATAGGGGTGATTCAACATCATCACGACCACCACCACCAGCCTCATCATCCCCTCAGCTCGAAGATGAAGTGTTGGCCAGTGTCCCTAAGGCGTTCAAGACCAAGGCCCGTTTATTGTTGGACAGGGTGAAACAGAATCCTGATATGGGTTGGACCGACTAGGGAGAACTGCTTATTCGAAACGGAGTGGTGCCGGGGTCTCATATCACCGATCTGATCAACGATACGGTGCGTTCTCGCAAACACTCCACCGGGTTGGGAAGTCTTTGCTCAAGCATTGAAAGACACACACGTCCCTCAAGAATTGGTGGGGAATCCTCAACGCTGGACTTGGATGCAGAAAACGTGGATGCAACAATCGCCGAGTGGTGGTCCTTCTTGGGAAGATACCCCTTTGACACCCCCCAAAACACCCTCACGGCGGGCACGTTCTTTTCATCCCTATTCGAAATCTAAGACGGGTAGCATCCAACGACGATCACGACGGCGGATACAACCGCCCAAGGCCTGGGACCCCTATTAAAGCCGGGAGCGGAAGCAGAAAAGCTCAGTCGTCATGTTTTACCTCACGTTGCCCAGTAACAGTTCGCTCGATGTATTTCCTGACAACACCTTGGCCAAGTACGTGACCCAGTTACCGCAACCGTTGCATTTACCTGGACGGTGGGAATGTGGACTCGTGGATATTCAATACCCTTACTCGTGGTACAACGTGCGAGACAACGACGTGTGGTACGAGGTGACATACGAAGGCAAAATAACCCGACTGACCCTACCCGAAGGCCAATACGATACCCCCAAGAACACGGTCTAAGAACACTGATGCATTATAAGTCTCTACGGGTGGTCACGAATACTTCAAAACCCGTCAAATCCTTTCCCTTCATCAATCATGTGGACTTCGATTACAACACACACAACGACAAGGCCTGTCTCCTTCTCAGCCCCAACGTGAGTATCGAACTCAGTCCTAGCCTACAGCAAATGCTAGGTCTCCCTCACCCGATCTACTCGGGTCCAAGCACCGACAGAGCCGAAATTACGATGGATATGAAAGTGGGTATGTACGGACTCTACGTCTACTCGGACGTGGTCGACAACCACATTTTCGGAGATGTCAACACACCTCTGTTACGGGTGGTCCCCATTAAAAAGAAGTATGGAGATCAAGTCACCCAGAGTTTCAACAACATACTCTACCTACCCGTATGACAGACCGATATCAACACGATCACGGTGGATATAAGAGATGACACGGGACGCCCGGTCGCATTCGAACGAGGGAAAGTGGTGCTGACACTACATTTCCGACAAGCACGGTCTCCCCACTTCGTATAATGTACGTGCCTTACCAGTGCCATACGGCCAGCTATGCAGACTATTATAAGAAACAAACGGGAGGTGGAGGTCAGGTCTTTAGCGGTGCACGCATGCAATGAGGTCACGGGCTGGGAAACATACTGGGAAGCATTGTCAAAACGTTCTTGCCCTTGGTGACACGTGGAGTAAAAGCGGTGGGCAAAAAAGCGGTACGCAGTGGACTGCAAGTCGCCGGTGATGTCTTGAGTTGTACGGCACCCCGACAAGCCTTGAAACGACGGGCCGAAGAAGCAGGCAGCGTCTTGATCGCCAAAGCCCTACAACCCCCGTCACATGGGAGAGTCATTCGACGGCCAACACACCGACGACGGACACCCCAGAAGAAGAAGAGAGACATCTTCGCATAACGGCATTCATTCACTCCGAGTCGTGTCCGTCTACCAACAGTGAATTGGATTTGTGGACTATTCCACCCACACAGACCAGTGTCACCGAGGGTCGTTGGGTAGAACATCGTCCCCTGGCTAGCCTGACGGGAGCGGGACCGCTGAAATTTACCAAAGATACGGCCTACCTGGATTTAGCCCACACGTACTTTTACGTGAAAGCCAAAGTGGTGGACGGAGACGGGACGGACATCGAGGACGAAGCGGTCGTAGCCTCGGTGAATGTCTGGTTGCACTCGATGTTCCAACATGTGGATATCAGTCTGAACGATAAACTCATCCGTACGTCCACAAATACGTACCCGTACCGAGCCTACATCGAGACGCGGTTGTCGTACGGAGAAGATGCCAAAAAAACACACTTGTCAGCCCCACTGTACTACAGAGATACGCCAAGTGAAATGGATACCACCATCGTTGCAAATAATGGGTTCATCCAACGCAGGAGGCTTACAGCCGGTAGCAGGTCCGTCGATATAATGGGTCGACTGCACGCCGACCTGTTCCTGCAAGACCGCTACATGATGAACGGCGTATCCATCAAGATCAAGTTGATCCGTTCCCCACCCACTTTCGCCTTGATGGCCGGCGGAGATCCCGCCAATTACAAGATCGTCATAGACGATGCAGCCCTGTTTGTCCGTACGATGGATTTGCAACCGGGGGTGTTGGTGAGTCACATGGAAGCCTTATCGAAAAAACCAGCCCTAAACCCCATCTGACGCGTACAGACCAAGGTGTTCTCTGTGCCAGCGGGTACGATAATGGCCAATCGTGAAAATTTATTTCTAGGAGATCTGCCTAAACGTCTTACCCTGGCGTGTGTCACCAACACCTTGGGTGAGAATCCGTTCCACTTTCAACATTTCATCATCAACTTTGTGGCACTGCACATGGCTGGCCATCAAATTCCAGCCCGTCCGTTACAACCTGATTTTGGTCGCCATCAATATGTGCGGAGCTACCTGAACCTGTTTACAGCCACAGGACAAAACAATCAGGACGAAGGAAATACCATCAGTCGACGAGACTTTGCCCGTGGGTACACTTTGTTCGCCTTCGACTTCACCCCTACCTTGGAACACGATCATCAGCTGGCCTTACTCAAGAAAGGAAACTTACGGTTGGAACTGCGTTTCTCCGTAGCTCTATCCCATACCATTAACGTGATTTGCTACGCCGAATTTGATAACGTCATCACAGTGGATCAGCAAAGAAACGTCCTGTGTGACTACGCCAGCTAGAGTCATGGATACAGAGCAGCTCATCGCCATACTTCTGCAGGATCCCCGTGTACCTTTCGAGGTGTGTTTCCACGCAATGTCTTTCCCACCCCATCCACCCCTGCGGCCTACATCCTGAATACAGACCCTCGAACTCGACCGGATGGACATTGGGTGGCTGTATACGTGAACGCCCTGGGCCAAGGAGAATACTTTGATTCCTACGGACTTGCACCCCAGCATCCCGATTTGACCCAGTTCATGGACGAATCTACTACAGTCTGGCGTTGGAATACTAAAAGATTACAAGGGCCCTTGAGTAGTGTATGCGTAGTTATCTCACTCACCGGAATAGAGGACATTCTATGCAAACAATCGTACAGATGTTTGATGATTATTTTCAAGCCGAAGACCGTGATGTCTTATGTACGACTGGGCTGCCTCTCGTTTTAATGTTCATGGCCCATTTCTCTGGTTGTCTTAATTTCCACTGCGCGGTATTCTTATTGTTTGTTCTGACGTTCATTGATGTTCAATAAAAATTCATGACAACACAAGTGACGTTTTGACTTTTTTTATATTCAGGTGAACAAGAATGTATATGTACAAAGAATGTGAACAATACAGTAGAGTTACATGTACAAAGAATATAGTAGGCATGTAAAACCTGTCAGGAGTAGGATTCGAAACCACGACCTACATTGGGCAGACCAGCACTTAGGACTGGCGCCTTAGACCACTCGGCCATCCCGACTTTTACAGTTATCGTGTACGCTATTTTTACAGTTATAGTTTAAGTCGTTGTATCATGAGAAGTATATCAAAAGTCATAGTTTCACAAGTCCAGGTAGGTGGTACTGACTCCATCGGGAAGGACTTTCCGTTTCGGGTAGAAAAATGTGAAGGCATCTCGTTTCTGGATGTACGTCCGCATCTGGTGGTCGACGACCCGGAATCCTCTGTTAGTGCCACTCGCACCGGCCTGGCTTTGCAGCACGCCCAAGTAGAGGGCTTTGTCGATGGCAGGGTCGCGTCGGTTGACACCTTTGCAACTAAACTTGTTGTTTCCATCTCCACCGTAACAAGAGTACGTCTTGGACGATAGGGCAATCATGGCATCTCCACTCCGCTCTTAACTTGAAGAGGCCCGGCGTCCGCTTGTCGTACTGGTAATGGTCGCGTCGAGGTAGCTACTGGTCCCTTTCCGCCTCATATTGCGCGCGTAATTCGGGTTTGACGAGTGACTCTCAATCAGCATTAGAGACGGCCATATAGGCATAGTCCGTGTCCATCTCCATGAGTTGCCAGTCTGATGGATTGAAATACACACCCATGAAATCATATAAATATTGCAGCATCCTCAGCTTGGCCACCTGGTATACCATACATCCAATTTGGAGCGGTAAGTTGTAACGAATGGTCTTCTTGGCTGAAGTGACTTCATGCGTATCATTATCGATGACGTCCACGGACCGAAACAGGTGCGAGTTGACCTTTTTGCGCGCTTGCTTGGTAGTGCAGATATTCATGTTCACGTGTTTATCATGGTTGGTCACCGTTTTTCCATAGTAGCCATTGCCCGTCAGTTTCCAGGATTCCCCGATAATGGCCTGACTGGGATCTTTATCGCCTTGACGACTAGCAGACGTCACGATGTCGGTATGCCCCGCAAAGCAGTCGTTCGGTACGTACTGTAGGACTTGGTACACTCGCATCACTTCGAGCCCGTGGCTCATGTACCACTGTAGTAGCGGGGTACCCAGCAAGATTCTTCCCCCCACATGCTCTCGATCAGCATCCGACGAGGACGAGGCAGGCACTCGTGTTGCTCAGCATAGACGCCCATGGTGTCTCCAATGTCATCCCGACTCACCAGCGTCTTTTTAAAGGTGGGTGGGCACTGGGCGAATAGTGGCTTGAGGTTGTCGGGAACGTGCAGATCGCATTCCACAAACCCGTAGAGGTCCCCGGAACGAACGGCGTCGAAAATCTGTGACAGGGTCAGGAGTCGCCGGTGACTGAGGGGGTACCCTTGCGCTTTAAGGAAGTGACATAAGTGTGGGAGGGCCTGGCACATGATGTGAAATTCACACTCCGACATTTCGATGAGCTGGCACCCCATCTCTTTCACGTAATCCCCATTCTCCACCACTTCTGCCCGTAGTTCTTCTGCCGATTTTCCTCGTCGTTCATTGAAGCGTCCAGCGCTGAAATGGCATTGGTGGCCATGGTTGCCTCCCCTCAACGCATACATGCCTTTCCATCTCGCAAAATTGAAAGTAGAAAGATGGAAAGCTCTACATCGCTCCCGTGTTCGAGCTTTCCGTCTCGCAAAGTTGAAAGCTGAAAGATGGAAAGCTCTACATCGCCTCCGTGTTCGAGCTTTCCGTCTCGCAAAGTTGAAAGCTGAAAGATGGAAAGGTCTACATCGCTCCCATGTTCGAGCTTTCCATCTCGCAAAATTGAAAGTAGAGAGATGGATAGCTCATGAGCTTTCCAAAATGAGTTTATGTCATACAGAAATACGAGAGCGATGCTTTATTAAAATTGATCTGGTTTCTCAGATCGATCTTCATTATCCCCAGATTCACAGAGATATATGGTCCGCGTAACACTTGACAATTCAGCTTTCCATCTTGCAAAATTGAAAGTAGAAAGATGGAAAGCTCTACATCGTTCTTGTGTTTGAGCTTTCCGTGTCGCAAAGTTGAAAGCTGAAAGATGGATAGCTCTACATCGCTCTCGTGCTCGAGCTTTCCATCTCGCAAAATTGAAAGTAGAAAGATGGAAAGCTCAGCATCGCTCCCGTATTCCAGCTTTCCAAAATGAGTTTATGTCATATAGAAATACGAGAGCGATACTTTATTGAAATGGATCTGGTTTCTCCAAGCTTACAACATTTGCATTTACGACAAATGTGTGCGTGTAACCTTGCTTAGTTCAAATTTCGTTTTTTTTGTTTTTTTTTCTTTTCGCAAAATCAAAAATTGAAATTTGACCATCAATTTTCAATTTTTGATTTTGGGATTACAAAAACAAAAAAACGAAAATTGAAATTTGTCAGTCAGTTTTCAATTCTCGTTTTTCGTTTTGCTTCACTCAAAAATGAAAATCAAATATTGAAAATTGCCTTCACTTGTCCGTTTTTCGTTTTTTGATTTTAACTTTGACGTATCAATCTTAAGTTCGTTATGATATAACATCCGATACGACGAGTAGAATAGAAAACGCAAATCGTGTCGTATAAGAGGTGTGGAGCGTGAGATGTGACCCACCAGGCCATCCTCGGGAGCCAGTGTATTTATCGATTTGTTAGGGTATCTATACACTGCCTTGGTTAGTTGCCCACGGTAGTTCTGGATATAAATAGATCAAGGGGTATCCTCTAAATCAAACCAAGCTCATTACGCCAATCCACTGCACGGTTTGAGATGTGGCATCGCTGGCATAACTTTGATGTCAGGCTGAAATCGACATCGAGAGTCAAAGCAAAAACCACCGGCTTGGGATACCGACATGCTAATTCAAAATAACCTCGGGGGATGAAATGTTCGAGATTGAGGCAATGACTCAAGGCAACGACTCAAGAACTCACTCGAATCACCAAAAATGTCCAGGTAAACCATTCACGATTTGTGAAGATGTACAGACCGGTCTGGACAGGTGGCATCCCGCTGTTCTCATTGGTTATTGGCATTGAGATTTTCTCATTTTTAAAAATAGATGTTTAGAGCACTATAAAAGCGAACGGCATTCATGAACACAACCACTAATTGTTATTGATTTAAAATATAGTACTTATAAAGATACCAACAAAGATGTTATACCAATAAGAGTAAGCATCGCGGTGATGGGCCGCGAAATCCGTATATGGCATAGGCTGCTCGACTCAGGGTTGAAATTTCACAGGCAGGTCACAAAATCCGATCAACCCTTCAATAATGGTTCTAATTTATATTTAGGCAAAAACGTTGAATCAACAGTGCTTTGTTGCCATATGGATGCCAATGTGCTGGCCAATGTCATTTAGTGCTTTCTGTTTACCGTACCATAGTTTGTTTTAAAAATGTAATATATGTTTTTATGTATATGTTTTATGTATATGTGTGTCTTTAGCCTTCGGGCATAATTGAACAATAAATGATCTCTCTATTCAACTCATTAAGTGCGGATATCAAACGCTTCAACGCATCGACGCGGGAAGTTCCTTCCGGGGTTATGATTAGGGTCCCACGTATTTATTATACTACCCTACTTTAACGAAACTCCTATGTGTATCAACCTCGTTGTTCTCCATATAATGCTTCACACCTGCTGCACGAATGCGTACTCGATTCTGCATGCAAATGCGCAGTTGGTCTATTATAATCTAGCTCGAATGCCTGGCTCCAGGGATATATAATGTTGTGAAACTCCCATATCTTTCCCCCAACTGGTTTTCCATATTATGCTCAAAACCTGCCTATACAACCCGATTTGCGCTTCCCATACTACTCCGCGGAACGAAAGTGACATCATAAGCCTTGCGCGTGCGCAGTTAACATTGACGCGTCAAAGTTAAAATCAAAAAAACGAAAAACGGACAAGTCGAGGCAATTTTCAATATTTGATTTTCATTTTTGGGCGAAGTAAAACGAAAAACGAAAATTAAAAATTGAATGTAGATCGAGCTTTCCATCTTTCTACTTTCAATTTTGCGAGACGGAAAGCTCGAACACGGGAGCGATGTAGAGCTTTCCATCTTTCAGCTTTCAACTTTGCGAGACGGAAAGCTCGAACATGGGAGCGATGTAGAGCTTTCCATCTTTCTACTTTCAATTTTGCGAGATGGAAAGCTCGAACACGGGAGCGATGTAGAGCTTTCCATCTTTCTACTTTCAATTTTGCGAGATGGAAAGCTCGAACACGGGGGCGATGTAGAGCTTTCCATCTTTCAGCTTTCAACTTTGCGAGACGGAAAGCTCGAACATGGGAGCGATGTAGAGCTTAATTTTCCATCTTTCTACTTATAATTTTGCGAGATGGAAAGCTCGAATACGGGAGCGATTTAGAGCTTTCCATCTTTCTACTTTCAATTTTACAAGATGGAAAGCTGAATTGTCAAGTGTTACACGGACCATTGCGGACCTGCCACTCTTCATTTGGACAATCCTAAAATGTTTACCTCTGACAGGAAAGCAAGAAACAGCAAGTTTATCTCTGCCAGGACTGCAAAGAACATCATGTTTATCTCTGTCAAGACATCAAGGAACATCATTTTTTTAAATAAGCTTATAAATTCTGTCAACTTTTGTACCTAAAAGTACACTAACAATGGAATGTGCTTCAGCTGACCAATATATCAAGGGCGTCGCTACCCATAGTGCGTAGATTGGAAATACGCAAATTATGTAAGATATCAAACCCCAGGTTAGCATTAAAAATACGCTAAAATGCAGGAAACCAAGCTTAGTAATTCACAATTTTCCGGCGGAGCATGCCCCCGGACTCTCCTCCCCCCCCCTCCTCCCCCCCGCCCCTAGAAAGGCGCGCCCTTGACGTGCATACCTGAGATGGTGAGAAATGGAAAAACAAAGGGGGAGGGGGTGTCAGGGAGGGTACGGACTCCCCCCCCCCCCTCCCCTACACACCTCCCATGAAACCAGCGGAAAAAAAAGTTCTTTTGAGGGATCAGCGAACCCTGGGATTCCTCGTGGAAATAATGTCTTTAGTTGATACACATGTAAAATAAACGAATGTGGATCATGAAATTAGAGTATAGGTATATCAAACAGACCATCGTCTTCTGTTCATGTGATTTATGAGCGAACTATTTAAATTGGGGTTTTAATATGTATTTAAAATCTAACATTATCGCCGCGAGCGCACCACGTGACGTAGTTTGTTTTTGGCCTGTTCTGTTTGTTAAACCAGAAAGTCAAATGGAGTCGGGCATAAGGTGTGTTATTTTTTCAATATCGACGCGTGCTTATGCGAAGCAAAGTGAAAATAGAATCTTAAATCTACATACATTGTGGATTTATTTCCGGGAAACGCGTAGAAGGCATCTCCGGCAACCTAGGACCCCGGAACTTCCGGGGCCTGGGCGGCCCTCGCCTGCTGATCTGACAGGATTCGTTTATTTTAGCTTTGTATAATTCTATCATATCGATACCCGTATTGGTTTCTAATGTTCCATGACGTATAACGGTCATCGTTTTGTATACATGTATTAAATATAACTAGAAAGTCAAATAGATTCAGACTTGAGGTGTGAGTGTTTTCAACATCGATGAGTGCTTATAAATTCGAAACAAACGTGGAAATAGAACCATAAATCAGCATACATTATGTTCATATTTATATCCGGGAAAAACGCTTAGAACGCATCTCCGGCGATCTAGGACTACGAAGCTTCCGGGGCCTAGGCGGAACCTGGACCCTCGCCTGCTGGGCTGTGAAAGTCGACCCCCCCCCCTCCCCCTCCCCTTTGGAAATCCTAGTGACTTACCTGGATATATATATTATGTCGAGATTAGTCCACACCTTATACGACGACGATAGCACAGAAAATACAAACGATGATGTCATTGTTGCTGAACCAGTCAACAAGCTATTTCGCTGCATCCGTGTCTTTCGCCTACCGTTTTTTTTGTTTTTTTTTTAAATATCAATTTTTGTCACAAATGCTAGACAAACGCCTCAAGCCTGCTCGAGGTTGGTCATAGGCTTACGGATATATAATTTTATTTCAGTTGAAAAAGGATGTTGTCTTGGAGAATGAGATAAGGTGAGGTAAGATAATATAGATGTAACCAGAAGTTCATAAAATACATTATTTTATGAAATTCTGATGTAACCTAATATTGACTCGCTCTACAAACAACCAATGCCTGACAGTATGGCCCTGAAGCACATTGAACAAACAATAATATACACGGATACAGGTGCAATAGTAGAACACGAATATAAACATAGATAATCGGAGTGGACTGTTAATGTTGTAAGCAATTTGTAACCATCGGCTTCATCTGTGGGACCCAAATAATGAATTTCGAAATCAACGTGATGTACCTTCGAGCAGAAGAAATAATCTGGACCGAGAATATTCGTTCACCTGGGAAAGTGCGGACCTTTGACCTTTGTGACGTCACAGATATCAAGGCCGCTGTGGTCCATCACTGTGACCGCTTCGTTGATAGGGTCAAATTCTACCTCTGCAGAGAGAAAGTAGTCCAATACCGATGTCACTACTCCAATGTTCGATAATCACCATCGGTCACGTGACCGGAAACGGAAGTGAGGTCATAAAGGTCATATGCACATTTCAAAGGTCGATATGGTGTTTTCTGAGCCTGCTTTATGAAGATGTCAATGGTTTGTCGTTTA
This sequence comes from Hanleya hanleyi, assembly GCA_036873755.1. NCBI lineage: Eukaryota > Metazoa > Mollusca > Polyplacophora > Lepidopleurida > Hanleyidae > Hanleya > Hanleya hanleyi. The sequence continues at coordinate 17,246 of JAVTVY010003625.1, forward strand.
AATAAAACCACTTTTTCAACGACGGTACTTATTTTCCCCCAACACTCCACGAAGTCAGGTCACTATAATCGCTGAACTATGTCTCGAGTTCCACAATCAGACGTTAACCTTACACCCGAGGTAGGGTTACACGTCTATGAGGATCGTGGAAGACCGCGATGTCTGCGACTGGGACCCTAACACAACATCGAATACATTTGAGCGATGAGCTCGACGGCAACCTCATCTACACGGAGATTGCCATCTACATACACCGTGGGTCTATTTTCGCACGAATTGGACGAAACCAGGACCCCGTCAGAGGCTTTGCCCTTGACCCAGATCTATGGACGGCTATCGCGAAAGTGGGGCCTAGTGTGACCGTCCAGTAGCCGCCCAATTGACCCGGTTTCGTGATGTGGGGGACGCTATAGTGTATTATCAGCCGTCTATCGAGTAGCTAAGTACCAGCGCTTAAAACGAGCCCAATTACAAGCGTCTAGTCCGTCATCCATAATTCAGCCGTCGTCCATTAGAGAATATCCGCGTCCATAATCCAAAGACCTATTCCATATTCCATATAACAGTATTAGCACCAAATTCAAAAAGACAATCATAGTATACATAAACATAGGCTTGTTTCCTGCAAGAGAGAAGCGGTCAACAGTTTTCAATGATGACGGCAAGACATCATGATGTTTCAAAAATATCAAATCCGTTTTGCTGATCAGTATTCTTAATCCATAATTCGTTGTAAAGTCGTCATCTAAAGAATGATGTATCTCAGCCACGCTTTGATTGTGACTGTTCATATGATTACCATGAGGATCTTGAAGTACATGGGTTCATACGGCCCCTAGCCCCGGGTTAAGCGGAATTAGACACAAGTTACGAAACGTAGCGCCATAGATCTTGCACGCTACGTTCGTATTTTTTATCAGCATGCGATATGTATCGCCAAATTTGAGAAACTTTGAGTGGAGGCGTTTGGTGGAATAGCCCTGTTTTATAAGTTTTTGTAAAAATGTTTTGTGACGTTGATTAAAATCGTCACATTTAACACAGGATCTAGCAAATGCTACTAAGCGAGATATGTATACGCCATATGCAGGTCCCACTGGAATATTACTGTCCAGAAAGGGATAGTTTACGATGTCGAAATTGTAATCATCTCTTTTTGTCATAAAGTCGACGAGAGAGAATGCCCGCTTCATTTTTATAGAGATAGAGATCTAAATAAGATGTGCCTGTAGGGCTATCTGTAGTTTCCTTCAAATCCAGTGAAGGTGGATATATATCCTTCACTGCGTCATTTATATAGCGATTATCCACAGCGAGAAGATCGTCTATATAGCGTTTGGTGAATGAGAAGGAACGGGCTTTGAATGGATCAGTTTTTGAAAGCGCCTGCATATAGTCATATTCATAAGAGAACAGATACAAGTCAGCCAACAGGGGTGCACAATTAGTACCCATTGGAATACCTATATGCTGCTGATATATTGTGTTGCCAAATTTCACATAAATATTTTTAATGAGAAATTCAAGCAACTCTATCAACAAAGAAACATCCATGAATGATATCTCTTGTATGTAGTAGAGCTAAAGAATGCTTTATGGCTTCCGACATTAATATATGTACGATCAGTTTTCTTGAACACAGATACTATTAATGAACTTAGACGGTCAATAAGGTCCTGATGAGGGATTGTAGTATAGAGAGTCGAGAAATCCCATGTGGATACATGTCTGTACGATATGTGACCAAGTCCGAGATTGGCCGGAAATGTGGAGAATCTCGTGGCAGCGCAATTCGTTGTATTTTCAAACTGACTAGAGAACGGAATTCCTCAACAGACCATTTCAACAGTTTCTGAAAACCCACACATGTGCAAGGAGAGCAAGGCTTCCGTTGTGGAAAGGTTCAATCAATCGGACGTTCGAAGGCCACATATGCAAGGACTTTGCGGCCACGAATACAAGGCGGTACATTGATGTCCTCCCGAAACACGTGGCCGGCTACAATCAGGCCTATCACTGAAGTATACGGAGAGCACACATGCATGACTTCCATTCGAGTATGGAAGCACGCTCCCGTGCTCCGGGTACCAAAGACAGTCCGGTCTATTTTACATGGGGCAGATTCCGTCTTCGTCCGTTGTCTGTATCACATAGGATACAACCTGTTAAAAGGCAATGTTCATCTGACTCTAGCTCAGAAGACCAAGTTGCACAAGCATATAAAGATAGATTTCCTATTCCTGGTACAAAAGCGATTATCCGAAGCCAATAAGAAAAATCGTCTTACAGAAAGGCGACTTTCTCGGAGCAATGCTAGCCTCGTTCTTCGCTTCCGTGTTAGGTCCACTATTGGGTGGGGTCTTCAACCGACAACTAATCATGCGAATAATATGGCAATGGTGGACCCACGTACGCCTGCTTCAAGCCCTACAATCACTGTACACTATTCCACCTACGGTGGAGAGGTTGAATACGATCGATGAAATGATGAGTCAGATTTTGCAGCGGCGCGATTTCAACGATAGTCAGACCTCCTCATCTGGACCAACCCCAGCGTCAGGCGAACAGTCGCACAACTCGTACAGCCAGCACAACCTGTCTCACAGCCGCGATTACCAGGCGTACCACCCTCAGCCCCGCAGTGCGTGGCAGACGAATTCATGAAGAGTCTATCCGCTACGTTTCACAGGAGAGGTGGCTTTACTGGAGCGGTTGAAAGACAATTTGAATATGTCCTGGAACGAGAAAGATGAATTCCTGGCCAGAAACAAGTGGTGCCCAGCACTCCTAAGGTGGCTTTAATGACTGATACCTGCGTCATTGCAGGTCACAGGTGACCCCCCAAAGGATGGTAGGCTCTTGTCAAAGAGTTGACAGACATGCATGTCACACAAGGAAATCCCAGAGTTGAGCTTTCATACAGCAGCAGCAGACGCCCGTGGCGCCACACCGATCGAGATCCGTGACATGTGCCAGACGATCCCAAATTCCCGAGGCTTGTGAAGTCTATCAACACCGGGGCCTTACTTGGGACTAGTCAGTCATCAAGTTTGACCTCACACTGACCAGTAAAAGCTCAACCGAGCTGTCCCCGGACAACACCTCTCATTATGTCACAACTGTCGCAGTCGATACACCTCTCTGGACGACGGGAACGTAGCCTGGTAGATATCCAGTACAGGTACCTGTATACGTGGCACAACGTGTAAAGGTGTAGTACGAGAGCTTGTACGAGAGCAATTCCTACACATTTACACTCCCGGAAGGTCAGTACCACACGCGCGCCGCGTTCATGATAGCCTTGCACTATCTGATGGCGCATCAGACTAGAGACCGACCAACAGGTTGAAACCCTTTTCGTTCATCAGTGAGATGAACATGACGTACGAGCAAAATCAAAAGTTCCAGTTGATACTGGGGTCGAGTTTTAGCGTTAGCAAGACATTGTGGCCGTTGTTGAGATAGTCTTTGCAGACCTACGTCGGACGTGCCTTCGAATAGTCCAAAACCACGATGGACCTGAATGCGGGATTAGACGGACTATACATCTATTCGGATGTGATCAATACAGACACCATCGGTGAAAGGGAACAACGGAGACGAAGTCAGGCGAATATTTAATGACGTACTCTACCAGTTCGGCAGATCGATATCCACACCATCAATATCGATATAAGGGAAGACACCGGACGACCGATCGTAGGAAACGCAGTGCTGACACTTCATTTTCGCCAGGTCCGATCACCGAACCTTACATGGAGGTGGTAAGTTACCAATGTAATACACACAGCTAACGTGGATTACTACACCAAGCAAGCCGGGGGTGGCCTACCTGTCTTTAGCAGCACACGTATTCATGAACGTGCTTGGGAGTACCATCAAAACGGTCCTTCCCGCGCAGCATGAAAGCGGTCGGAGAACAAGCTGTTTAAATTAAGAACAAAGCCCTGGGTAATGCATTTAGCGATGTCCCCTTCCGAGATGCAGTCAAGCGCCGAATCAAAGAAGCTGGGTTTCTTGGTCGCCAAAGCATTAACGAACAATAGGGAATAAAAGACCTGCACCCGTAGACCGAACACCAGTCGACGACCGACCCAGCGCGACGTATGTCGAAGATCCCGGACATCTTTGGGTAAACATGGTCTTAATTTTGCCCCCCCACCAACAGTGAACTTGAACTTCAAAGCCAAGATGGTTAATGGCGATTGCATCAATCTCGAGGAGGACGCTCCAGTGGGTCCAGTCAATTTCAGGCATCACTATCTGATTCTTAGCGATAAAACCGTGAGCGCTGCGACTAAAACGTACCCCTATGGTGCTGTAGTAAGAATAGGTTTTCTCACTTGCCAGAATTAGACCATTAACGAATAGTGTCAGATTGTTGCAGGGGAGTGCTTTATTATAGAGTTATCTCCCCTTGGTAGAGGGCGCTGATTGTCCATTAGCCAATCAGAGTACATGTAACTCGCGGGCTTGGTAAAGGAGCCAGAGGAGGACATGACTTCAGACTGACAAGACCTGCTGACTGCCTCTCTCAGGGTTTTAACCGGCAGGTAAGGCTGTCTTCTATACTGGCTAATATCTAAGTAGGTGTGATTACTACAATTGGTGATCAGAAGTTAAAGTATTAAGCGTAGATTTGTGGTTATTATTAGGCAAATTTACGTCTTGATGGCGGTCTGAATGCAGTGTCCAGATGGGCGGCCATTTTGAGGTTTTGAAAATTTGGGTGTGAAAATCTTCATTTCCGAGTCCTGACTAACTTGTTGGCTTTCATTTACGATTGGGTCGATATAAGCTGGAAGTGTTTTACTTTATAAAAGGGGTTTTGTGAAAATTTGAGCTTCCAGCGAAGTTCTGGAATATTTTATTTTCTCGTCGGCATGGACACGTTTTTTTGGAGTTGAACAGCTGTTCAATGGCGGATTTTCCAAATGAAAGTGCGTATACTTTCATTAGTAACAACTAATGATTATACGGCAATAGTTCTGAAGCTCTGTGCAATATATGGAGTGGTTTGACAATGATTGTTCCGTGAATTGAGCCAAAAACAGTCTGTGTGTGTTGTGACGAAAATTGGACCCTTGATAGTCTTCTCTTTCGTCAGATCGACTTGATTTGCCATATTTGTCTGGATATAATTGATCGCGAGTGAAGCGGGGTTATTTTGAACTACCCCAGTTTACCATTTCGTTTGAGTTCGCCTTCCTTTTGAAAATTTTGCGAGTTTACTGATACGTTGTTGTTGTTCATTTGGAACAACAACGACATTAACTTGAAGGGTTACATTCGGGAATAAAAATAGGATTGTAATTGTTTAGATTGGTTAGACGGCCAGTATAGCGGCAGACTTGCCTGCTGGTTGCCTTCAATATTGCACCTTAGATTTAGCTAGAGCTTTGTATGATTTGGTGAATTTTGATGTATTTTTTTTTTTTCTGAGATAGTATTTGGTAGGGAAAATTAGGAGTAGAATTTGGGATAAAGGTTTTGAAGGTGCAATATTTGAATGGTTTATATGTTTGTGTTTGTGTTGTCATGTATGTGTACCGGTACTGTCTGTGTGTCCATTCGTGTATTTGTGTGTTTTGTTTATAGTGCTGTCTCATCATAATTATATTTTTCATGTATTCAGTGGTTGGGTTGGTAATGTTGGGGTTTTTGGAGAAGATTTTGAGCATGGGATGAAGTTTTAGTGACTGAACGCGGTCAGATTAGTCATTTCCTTTCGGTACGGTGATTGAGTTTGGGGTACAGGGTTATGTACTGCATGATCTTGTGATGTACGTGGATTCATCAGTCGTGCTGTTGACAAATTGTGATTATTCTTGCTGTGCCACTGGTATAGTTTTGCACGGTTGTCTTATCGAGACTTGTTCGTGGGAGTCTATAGCACTGTCAATTTCTGTTGGCTATTTTTCACTGGTGTGGTCGACTTAAAATGTTTAGCAATACTTTGACTTTATATTATCGGTCAAACTGCGTTGACTTTTCCGGTGGTTAGTTTTGGTGAATTTGATTGGGACATTAACTGAAAATCTATGGCCTAAGGCTAGAGTTCAATTTAGTAATTTTTGGAATTCGCCCAATTTCATTGTCAAGTTCATCTGGCTATTGCCTGGTAGCTATTGCGCGAGGGGTTAGCTGGTGCTTACAGTGAATGTGGGGATTTTCTCTCATTTGATTGAAATTCTTGCTAGCCATGGCATAGAACATTCAAATTAATATTTCAATAGATTTGCTAATATATTGGTACCTAGTTTTTTTGTTTTTGGACTTGGTCAAAATTTATCCTCATAGATTGGCTACTAACTTTGTGGCTTTTCGTGAGGTGTTACTTGTAGCTGAATGCTACCTGTGAGTTTACATAGTGAATACATAAACTGCTGGTGTTCATTCTGATTTGGCGAGTACAAATTGAATTGACCTCAGATTCTGTGGTGGTCAATATACACTGTAAACCTTGATGGTGTACTCAATGGTGACTTACACTGTAAAAAGGGTGAGTGGGCAGTGTTGCTGAAATACACTCAGTATTTTGGGAATAATTTATTTTGAGTTTAAATAAACGGTCAATATTTTGGTGGTGGGATGTTGACAAACTTGTACCATATTTAATCAGATTTTGATCTGGTGGATGTGGTTGATTGTTTGGTGTTCATTACAACACAAACTCTGATTGTATTTTGAGATTTGAGTGTTGACATATCAACACTGCACTCAATTTGATTGTGGTCTGGTGGTGTTAAGTGACACCATCTGATTTTGATTGAGAGTTTAGTGTTTACTCAAACACTCGTCCTTGGGTTTACTTTGAAAAAAAAAATAAAAAATAAAAAAAAATCTTTTGAGTGTTGACATACCGGCGCTACACTCAATTACATAGTGGTCTGGTGGTGTCAAGTGACACCATCTGATTTTAGTAGAGTGATTGGTGTTTATTAAAACACACACTCTTACATTTAGTTGAAACAAAAAAAAATATAAAAAAATAAAAACAATTGGTGTAGCATCAACATTGCACCCGGTTAGAGTGTAATCGGGTATTGTTGGGCAACACCAGTTGATTGTGGGAACATTTGAAGGCCATTTAATAGATAAGCAGCCATAATTTAGTTGATTGCAAAATTCCAACTTGGTGAATTTTGATCCTATTTATTTTGGGGAAATAGACTTTGATTGTTGATAACTCCGTCTCATTTGGTATTGATTGACACCATTTGATGATTGTTTGGTATTCAACACACATTCTATTGAGCCCTTAGGCACTAACTGGGCTACTAGCGACAGCGATTATGTTGTATCTTATTTGGCTTGGTTTGTTTCTAGTTTTGGACTTAACAGGGAAGTTGCAACAACGCGTTGACTGCGGTAACGCGTGATGCACTTGTTTTGAAGGGTCTTGTTCTTTTTCATTTTTCCTGTCGTTTGAGTTGAATAAGCACACTTGAACGCATTGACTGCGGTAACGTGTGTGCGTTCAGCTCATATTTCATTTGTTCATTTGTTTCAGTGAGTTTCTGGAGTGGAAACTCACTAAGTGCGAGTAGTTGACAACTACTTAGTTCTGTTTTATACAGAAAACAGAATTTATTGTACAGCCATTGCTGTCAAGTTGATTGACCGGTAAATTTTGAGCTGCGCATTTCACTTTTCCTGCAGCTTGGTTGGAATTTATTGTAGCTAGATTTGTACCATTGGAGGCGAGTCTGGTTGATAGTATTTTGGCAAATCAAGTAAGGCAGGTAAATTTATTTTATGGCAGCCATTTTGGAAGTGAGTATTGCGGTTTATTGAATATTTTTATTTACATTTTTGTGGAGTCTCGCAATTCACACCATGACAGAACTGGTACCAGTAGACGTATCAATGGCACATAATATTGAACAATTCCAGAAGAATCCTTTGATGGAGAATTCTCTTATTAGTGGGGTAGATGTTTCCATTTGCCCTGAGTATGTTTCAGATTTAATTGAAAAACATGTAGGCGAATTGCGAACTGAGATGGAAAATCACATTCAAAATTTAAGGGGGGAAAGGGAATCTGTTGTTCAGAGTCTCTCTCAGAGCTTGCGAGAATGTATTAACAAGTTCGGTCAGCTGGTATCTAACGAGGGCGAAAGTGTCGCCAGAATCGATCATCTGGCAACTAACCAGAAAGAATGTGTTACCAAAATCGGTCAGCTGGTATCTAACCAGGAGAAGTGGGAAACAGTAGGTGAACAACTTGGAATGATAATGACCATGATGCAAGGCCAGGGGACTAGTCCAATGGTTAGAGGGGTGGGGGCTGATGCTAGTTCATTGCAAACTGATGGCAGTGCGGTTAGGCTGACAATGGGTAATGATGAGCAGGAAAATTTGTCTGTGGTCAATGTTGCGCAAATGCCGGGGTTGGGGGGTGGGGTATGCAATGCTGGTGAGGGTGCCCAGCATGCACATTATATGGATGCAGGGGTGGTGAATGCTTGTGAGGGGTCGGGGCCTCATCAGAGGGTGGAACACCTTTCTGTGCCCATCTCTGACACTTTCGTCCCTTCACATAGTACGGTTGGGGAGGAGCACAAAGGTAGCCATTCCTCTCCATCCATTGATCATTCTGGCATTGCTCCTGGTCAGGACAAGGGAGATGAGTTAATAGGGTCAAATTTTTCGCAGCCTATCCGGCAACATAAAGCGAGTTTGAGATCACGTCGACTTCTCCGTGGTCCTCGAACAGTACGCTGGCGTAGCCGTAGCCCTTTAACATCACGTGGCCGTAGCCCCTCGGCATCACCTTTTACACGTAGTAGCAGCCGTCCACTTCCGAAAACATTAGTTTTTTCCGGCGATGCCAAAGGTTGGTCGCCGTTTAAAATTAAATTTGAATTAGAAGCTCAAGATCGGAAGTGGAGCAAGGCAAAATCTCTAAAGCGTTTGACTGAGTGCATGCATGGCAAGGCCATCGAGTATTACTCTTTCTTACCGAAAGCAGTTTGTAATTCTTTTGATGAGCTTCTTGAAGCCTTAGACAAACGGTATGGTGATCTCGAGCCTCCTCAAGCAATCCGACATCGGTTGCAGTTGGAGGAGCGGGGGGCCGATGACACTTTGGCTGATTTTGCTTATAGGTGTGTTGAGTTAGCTGTGAAGGGGTATCCGGGGGCTCCACGTGAGTTAGTCGAATCGATAGCTGTGGAGCAATTTTTCAAAGGTTGTCATGAACCACAGGCTATAGTTTTGTTTGCTATGGAGAAAGACCCCAGAACTATTCAGGATGCGTTGACGTGTGTCAACGCCTCACTGTATAATCATCAAGCTTTGAATGTAGCAGAGGTCCGTCTAGTTTCCACGGAACTTAAGTCTGTGGGAGGGGATATTTTTCGGGAGGGTCGGGGTGAGTCTCGATTGAGACTTGTTAATTCTCCCGAGCTACCGGTAGCCAGTGAAGCCCCTATTAACAGAGTTACCTGTTACTCGTGTGGGAAAAATGGGCATAAGAGCTTCAGATGTCCCCAAGTACGATGCCATCTTTGTCGCCAATTAGGGCACATCAGTCGAAGTTGCCCCGTTCGCACTAATCTTGACGGGTTGGTTACCACAGGAGGACCTGCCTCGTCGGATGGTGCCGGGTCGACTGCTGCCGGGTCGACTGCTGCCGTTAGAGGCATTACCTTGTCTGGGGCTCGGGAGGGGGCAATGGTAGTTCCGGTCAGGGTCGGGTCAGTTCCAGTGAGTGCGATAGTGGATACTGCTTCTCAGGTTACAGTCATGAGTCTGGAATTATTCGAGAAGTTAGGGGTTACAGGACTGTCATCCACTCGCATTAAGCTAACTGGTGCATTTCAGGGTACGACGAGTATGGGAATGTTGGTTCGACAGGTTCCCCTTTCTGTTGCAGGGTTTAACTGCTTTGGAGACATGATTGTAGCCCCGGTGGTTCATGATTTGTTACTGGGTTCGGACTTCCTGTCTGCTTACGGCTGTGTTGTTGATTTTAGTAAGAAGTCCCTGGTCATTGGGAACATGGGGGTTCCTGCATTGAAATGCTAATGCATGCTGACCGGTTTGGACAGTCCCTTGGTTTAGTTCTATTTTAGTATTGGTAATGTTAGGGGGCAATGCAGATTGGCAGTGGGCAATGGCATGTGGCGCCATCTAGCACACTGTTTTGAGTTGATTTTGATGTTGGTGATGTCTTTGTATTTTGATATAGGTGATGTGGCATTTTGGTTTGATGTTGTGTAGGTTGTTTTTTGGTTTTTGGGGGAAAGATAAAAAAATGATAAAATGTCTGACAAGAAATCTGTGATATGTGTGGATGTTGAATAGTGATGTGGGGTGTTGGATAATGGTGTGTTGGTTGATTTGTGATGTGTGGACCTATATTTTACAATGATCATTTTTGGTAGATTGAGTGTTCAGTAGAGTGAGGTGTGTGTACCTATTTTAGAACAGTTGGTGTGTTGGGAGAACATGTGATGTGTGTTGAAAAAATGTGCAGTGTGTGTTGCGTGGTTGTGTGATGGAGATATGTTCAACTTTTTAGCGGGTTAGGAGAAAGGCTCGAGTGAAAGTGGAGTGAATGGGGTTGTGGAATGGTGGTTTGGGTTAAATTTTATCTGTGGGTTCAACCCTCACGGTTGGCACATCATTCGGCAATGGTTAAATGGTGTTAAATGTACATGTAAGTTACTTGGATGCTATATGAGTTTTTGCCGAGGAGAGTGCGAATTGTGAGGGATGATTTAACAAGGGGAGAGAATGACGGGGCAATCCATGTTGGAGACACAGGGCCGGGGGAGTTTGTGGCCAAAACTCTGCTTGTGTCTTCTCTATGGAAGCCCCAGTGCGTTATGTACCGGTGTTTGTCATCCCGGTTTAATTTATTGAATCAGGGTCTGAAATAAAAGTCGGACATCGGACAAGCCTTGACCTTGTTTGGTTGAATGCTCACTGTGAAGCATTATGTCTGATCAAATTCGGGGATCATTTTGGATATGTTTATTCAGACCCTGGCTAATTGATCATTGGCAATGCGATAACATCAGCAACGCAGTGCACTTCTGTTCAATAGATTCCGATATTCCTTCTAGTCCTGCAGATTCATCCACATGTTGAGTTGACGTGTTAGCGGCACCTTGTGCACGGGTGTTTCACATGCGTTGATTCTTCATGTGTGTGTCTCTGTTGATGAATACAGAGGATATTGGTTTCCTGAAGCCTTGAGCTATATGAGTAGTCCCACAATGTATGGAGGACTGACAGGCAGTTACTGTATTAGTCAGACTATGTTCGTTAGCCAGTCACTCAACTACTGAGAGACTGAGTGTCTTGCAGTTATTGCCTAAGTCAAACTATTCTTGATGGGATATCTGATATAGCCAGTCCCTCTAGTTACTTGAGTCTGGCAGTTATTCCTTGATCAGCCTGATTATAGCCAGTCTTTCAATTTAATAGGGACTGATAGGTTTTCAAACTGAGCAAGCTCTCATCGAGTGCTGACAGTCTAAAAGTTACTGTCGCTATTGTCGTTAGTCAAAACTTGATAGACTGTCTGATATAGTCAGTTAGTCAAAACTTTATAGACTGTCTGATATAGTCAGTCCCTCAATTTAGGAGAGTCTGGCAAGTATTTCCTTAGTCGTCTGTTTCTTGACAGGCTGTACAGTGTAGCCAGGCTCTCAGTTTAAGAGGGCTGACATTATAAAATTGAGTGAGCCCTTAATTTATGAGGGGAAGGGGAGGTTGGGGGAAAAGGTCGATTCCATAGTGAGTCGGACTGGTACTTAAAGTGGGCCAGTTCGCTCCAGCTCCTTTGGGTCTTCTTTGGGAAATTAGAGGTCTGTTGAAAAATCGACCTGAGGGTTGGGGTTAGAGATCAGCTTCCATGATCTGGGTTGGGTATTTTATTGTCGGACTAATTTTACGTAGATTGTTCTTAGGTTATGTCCGGTTTTTAGCCCAGTTCAAAGTAGAGAAAGCTTTAGGTACAGTTCCGTACTTTTATGGTATGTTTTTTATCCTTGCGAATACTTTGCTGGAGTTTTAGACTGCAGTCGCTGGTACGCCCTTCCTTAAAAAAAAAGAAAAGGGGGAAGAGTGTAGTAAGAATAGGTTTTCTCACTTGCCAGAATTAGACCATTAACGAATAGTGTCAGATTGTTGCAGGGGAGTGCTTTATTATAGAGTTATCTCCCCTTGGTAGAGGGCGCTGATTGTCCATTAGCCAATCAGAGTAACTCGCGGGCTTGGTAAAGGAGCCAGAGGAGGACATGACTTCAGACTGACAAGACCTGCTGACTGCCTCTCTCAGGGTTTTAACCGGCAGGTAAGGCTGTCTTCTATACTGGCTAATATCTAAGTAGGTGTGATTACTACAGTGCCTTCATCGAAATGGGTTGTCATACGGCCGAAATTACAAGCGTCTGGTCCGCCAAAATGTATCCCTTAATGGCACCCTTATACTATCGGGACACCCCAGAACACTTGGAGACGACCGACAATGCCGGATAGAACAAACGGCGGCATTCACAGCGAGCATTCCATAGGTGGATCTCATGAGACGTCTACATGCCGACCTGTTCATGCGAGACCGTTACGCCTTAAACAGGGTGCCCATCAAACACCGACTAACGCGGGCGCCACCAGACTTTGCTTTACTGGCTACCGACACAGCGTCTGATTATAAGATCCTCATCCAAGAGGCAGCCTTGTACGACCGTAACCAATCAGGGCAGCCACGTCGACAGTATGATTCTCCCACCTATTTCATATCGCTTCAGTTTTGTACCATCAAAGTACCGTCACATACAGATCATTAACGGCACAACGTACGAAGTCATCTTTGCGAAAAAGACATCACCGGAAGTGACCTTTGACCTTGTGCGCCATGTTTTTCACGTTGGTTCAAATGGTCAGTGCCAGGAGTAGCGATCGTTAGTGTCTAACGTTTGAAATCAAGGTCAATCAGTGTTAAGGAGCTTTCAGGCGAGCAGTGTTCTGAGTGTACTAAACAAAGTATTTCATAGATTTTCGTTGCCTAAATATTCATTTGATTAATTTCTTCTTTCTAGGCACAGTGTCAGACATGTGCACTTAGTTTGCGGTGACGTAGTGATGTTCCATCTGCTCATGGATCAAGCGGTTCTCAATGGTAATGCTTCAAGGCAAGATATACTATTAGAAGTATATTTATATGTTATCAGGTAATGGGCGCATGCCCAGAATCAAAGGTCACTTTCGGTCAGGTAACTGGAGTGGCAATATACGTCACAAAGATCAACCGGAAACAGGTCAAAGGTCACGAAGATAGGTCAAATTGCACCAATTCGCATTTTCTCTCTACTACTCTTGTGAGACTCAGAATAATCGTTTACTTGTGAGTAGTCCGAGCTCCCTCTAGCCCTTCACCCAGACAACGGTTAATATCTGAATGATTGCCGGCAACCAGATTGCATGGGATTGTGTAAGCGTCAGTAATTATTGGCCCTATTCTCTGTCCTCTTTCTATTTTTCTGAAGTTCGGAAAGGGACGTAACCGACGATCATTTGTTGATAGATGGCGCTGGGGAAATCAAGTATGTAATCATCCGGGTTATGCAGTGGTAGTGGGAGAATCCCATTTGCGTACACTTCGCCATCCATAAGATGGCTTGCGAATCGTGTGTCTCCATTATCGCGGAGCGATATTCGGTGTTTTACCGGATTCTGTTCGGCCTTCATCCGGCGGAGAACAGACTGGAGAAATCTGATAACTTGCAGGTTTTCATACCACTTCTGAAACAGATATTGCCTGGGCTTACAAAATATATAGGTATGCATAACTTTCGTATCATCCAAGAGGTGTGGTGGATCTGAAATTTTGAACAAGTAGTTCATCACATGACTCGAAAATGGCGAGTTACGTTGGGGTTACGTCGGTAGACTTTAGCTGATTGACTGACGATAGATAGATAGATTCTTTATTGCCATGAATAAGTATTATACATAGCGCCACATGTGGCAGATAAAAAAAGGAAACAATTACACATAAAGATACAGGGTACTTTAAAATAAGTGTTACATATATATATATATATAGAAAAGGGCATATATACATACATATACAACAAAAAAATAAAGCACATATTGACGAAGTCAGGTGATATTGATTTATGGAAATTCCCTCTGGCAGTTGCCGAAAGTAGGCTGAACATGGATACACACGATCCCAGGGTCAGTCTTACCGCGTATAGATGACCGAGATGGTTACAGGTTGGGGAGAATCCATAAAGTATGTAAGTCAGCTGGCATCAGTCCATTTATATTTTACTTATTTGTTATGTATTAGCAGAAAAATCGCCAAAAACCTCGAAGTGTAAATCCACTTGACATGATAATATTCACCTTGTGGGAGAATCAACTGTAAAAGTATTGAAAAAAGTTCGCTAATGACATTTCAACGAAAGAAGTTCGCTAATGACATTTCAACTTCCCGCCATTGACAGTTGAACGGTGTTATCGAATAGCGTTCAATTTCAGAGAACCTTCTCACTGACCGAGCCCCATACTAAATTATGTCTCCTTCTGCCATGCTTTCCTCCAAAATGACCCAAAAGCATTGTAGTTCGTAGGATTCCGACTCGGAAGTGAACTCAGCCCTGATGCCATTTGAAAAATGAACATCTCTCGAAAAGCGCGTATACAGAAGTCGAAGGCGTTCGTTTCAAGCGTTCAAAATCCGAACAGGAGGTGGTGAAGGACGGGGGCTAGAGGGGGGGGGGGGCTAGAGTAATTTGGTCAACTTTTGTAAAATCATGTCAACGCAAAAATTCTTCAATGAATACGTATATTCGAAATGAATAGTAAAATGAATTGTCTGCGTCGCATATCTGTCGCATAACTAAAACTATTTACATCTGTCCAACATTAGCGGGTCAGCCAAAGCTCTAGAATTTTTTGACCGGGATTGTTTAGTAATTTTTAGGTTCACAAAAGGTTAATAGTGTTATACCATATAAAAGATGGTAGAGATAAATGATTAAATCCTTACACCATGTATGCATGCCACGACCCCAATTGATTTATACTTGGTGTAAGAACGCACAAGACAAAGCCTACAATAGCCTGTCTGAGCTCAACAATGCGTCTAGACGTGACCCTTTTCAACTGCACAAAAGCCTCAACAAAAGCCTCTACAATGCGTTCTTACACCAAGTATCGACCCACCAATTACTAAGACGAAATGCCAGTAGTATATAAAGTTGAAATTGGGTATGATTGACCTACTTATTTGTTCCCCCGGGTAAAATTTGTGGGGGAACTGTGGCGGGGTTTCCCAGTGGGGGATTCCCCAGTGGGGGTTTCCCAATGGCGATCACGTGATCAAGGCATGTCTAGACTTGTTCTGGGTTGTACAGTTCTGCCATACGGAGGATGGGTACTAATAAATTAATTATTTAATTAATTAATTAATTTTAATTAATTACTTGTAAAATGGCGGTGTTTTTAGACGGCGCAAGGGAGCAAACGAGGCGGTGGGGACATCACGGGGAGAAAAAACCCTCACATTACCCTCAAAAAACCCTCTAAGCCATATAATAGTAATAAACATAATCTATAGGTGTTGTACCATGTTAATAGGGTCAGTCTAGCATCTGTACCACCCTAGGGTCGAGTGTTTATTGTCCCGTGTATCTCCGCAAGAAAACAACAAACAAAATGGCGGCTCCAGGATGGTGCGGGGACGCCCTTCCCATATCACGGCGTCGACCGTAGCGCCATCTGCACACATTGACGCAAGGGAGACAACTCGTGTGGCCCAAGGATATGGAAATAGCCGTGTTGGAGCTAGGGGAGTGACTACTGGTCCAGTGGGGTCGAGTGAGGTATCAATGTGAAGCCTATGGGAGGGGGCATGTAATGGGCTGGGTGTGGGGTTGAACTAGCGTCATTCTGCGCATGCGCGGTGGCCGAAGGGTATGAAAATAGCCGTTTTGGAGCTAGCGAAGCCAATAATGGTCCAATGGGTCGAGTGAGGTATCAAAGTGAAGCTTATGTGAAGGGGCATCTGACTGGACTAGCGGCTTGGGCGTTGTCACCATTCTGCACATGCGCGGTGGCCCAAGGATATGGAAATAGCCGTGTTGGAACTAGGGGAGCCACAAATGGCCCAATGGGATCGAGTGAGGTATCAAAGTGAAGCATTCGTGAAGGGGCATCTGATGGGCTGGGTGTGGGGTTGAAGTATCGGCATTCTGCGCATGCGCGGTGGCCGAAGGGTATGGAAATAGCCGTGTTGGAACTAGGGGAGTTACTACTGGTCCAGTGGGGTCGAGTGAGGTATCAATGTGAAGCCTATGCGAGGGGGCATCTGACTGGACTAGTGGGGTTGAAATAGCGGCATTCTGCGCATGCGCGGTGGCCCAAGGGTATGGAAATAGCCGTGTTGGAGCTAGGGAGCCCCTGATGGTCCAATGGGATCGAGTGAGGTATTAAAGTGAAGCCTAGGTGAGGGAGCCTCTGATGGGCTGGGTGTGGGGTTGAAGTATCGGCATTCTGCGCAAGCGCGGTGGCCGAAGGGTATGGAAATAGGCGTGTTGGAGCTAGGGGAGCCACAAATGGTCCAATGGGATCGAGTGAGGTATCAAAGTGAAGCATTCGTGAAGGGGCATCTAATGGGCTGGGTGTGGGGTTGGAATATCGGCATTCTACGCATGCGCGGTGGTCAAAGGATATGAAACTAGCCGTTTTGGAGCTAGGGGAGCCTCTAATGGTCCAATGGGGTCGAGTGAGGTATCAAAATGAAGCATTCGTGAAGGGGCATCTGATGGGTTGGGTGTGCGGTAGGAATATCATTCTGCGCATGCGCAGACGCAATGCGGAGCTCTCGTCCAATCAGAAGCGAGTATTTCAAATCCGTCACAGAGCTCTCAGCCAATCAGAAGCGAGTATTTTGACCCGGTGCATTATTGGCCATATCCAAGATGGCGGCACGTATGTTCAAGATGGCGGCACATCCGGTGTCGAAAACTGGCCATTTCTTCGGGATGTGGTCACCTAGTGTCGAAAACTGGACCCTGTATGGGTCCTGCTAGCGCCTTGACGCCATGATATAGACCGGAGAGAGAAAACAACAACAACAAGGATGACACATGAGGGAACAACAACAACAACAAGTTTTTTTTCATATGGTTTATTTTCCCCTTCCATCATAACATACCCACGCTGGGGGAGCCGCGTTGGGTATGTTTACAATTCAAGAAAGACTCTTGGCCAATCAGAGACCGCCATTTGCATCTGTCCTATTCGTTCCTGTCCGTTAGATGTATTCTTGTCCAATCAGAAGTCGCCATTTCAGAGAGTTCCTTCTTCGGTCATGTTCATTCTGAACCGTTTATTGTAATCATCGTCGGACAGGCCTGGATATTCTTCGGGCAGCATGTCCTGAAACAGTTGTTTGCGCATTCTGATCGCATTTTCCAGGGCCTCGGTGGGTGGTAAACCCATATCCTCTTCCAAGTGACGCTTGGTCTTCATGATGGACCTGTGCGTGGGGTCCCCTTTCATTTCAAGCGGTAGTAAGGTATACTGTTCATAGATCGCCATGGCTGTTTTCCTGATGCGGAGCGCATTTGGGTGTACGTCTGTTGTAAATTATCCTCTCCGGCGTCCTCGATCGCTTCAGCGTGAGTATTGATAGCTGCTGTCACAATACGATCCCAGAAGGTAGGTTCTGCCTCACTTTCCTGGGATGTAGGCTGACTCTCTGAGGTCAAGCTCTCCATATCAGTAGATATACCGTCAGCAATCTTGGATTCGGTATCAGTCGATGCACTCTCATCAATCTCTGTATCAGTATCTGCCTCAACGGGCTCCTCGGCGTCTTCAATCCCATGTATATTTTTCTGGTGTCGCATCATATCGTAATGTCTGGTGAACGTGCGTTCACACTCAGAACAAGTATAAGCCATGTTGACGGTTGAACGTCGACTGTGCGTGTTTTGGGAATACGCTCGCTTTTATAGACAGTAACGGTCATCGACGCTTAGCTCAACGCTTCAACGCCCTGGTGAATTAGCTCAGAAGCTCTGATTTCATGGAATTGACATCAATTCATCGAAATGCAGTGACGCCCGTCAACGCCCGTCGTTACGCCTTAACGCTCGTCTCAACGCTTTAACACACTTTCTTAACGCTTTAACGAAGTTTAATGATGCGTTCGAACAAATGTTTCTTTTGTGCTATTGCTCTGACATACGCCGCTTTCCAGTTCATGCCCGAGGTTTTCAACATCGACGCTGTTCTTGCAATTTCCATATGGACTGGATCCTTATCCAACAATTTCATATGGGTCAGTAAGTCGACATACTGCTGAAGTAAAGCCCGTCGTAGTCTGGGTGCCAATCTGTTATGGGCTAAAATTGCAGCTTCCTCTTTCGAATATCCTTTGCGTTGAAACTTGTTTCCTGTGGCCTCCAAAATCTCGCCCATCTCGGCGTCCATACTTTCTTTGAACAAATCCTTCCATAGCCTCGAGTTCACATTATGTTCTTCAACCTCGGGTTGGGCCTTCACGGTTGGATGATATTCCGGGACTGGTGATATGAAGAAGGCCCGCTGTACGGGGTTGGGTTGCTGCTTCACCAAATGTGGACTCGGTGGATGGTGTAGGGGCTGTGGTGATTCCTCGCCGGGTAGCAGGTGGGTCGTCAGCCGGCGATCTTCGGGGGTATGGGCTTTTAAATCTACGAACAGGTAGCCGTACGGACGACTTGTCGCTTCTTGAAACACCTGCATGAAATGGTCGATGTTCTGAGGATAAATTCGACTACCAAACACACGAATTTGTGCTCTGTCAATGGGGTTGGAGAACAACACAAAGTATTGGAAGTTCAAGGCAATATCTCTGGACGCCTTTCCTTGAGGAAAGAGATTCTGGGTCAAATAGATGACGGACAGATTGCGATGATGGGACCCTTTGGTGAATAGGTCGGCGATTTTCGAATTGTCCTTGGCCGCGCTCATCAGATCATCTAGCACTACCACGTTGGTCTGCTCGGGGTCAAAGTAATACGGTTCGTCTATGTCATGAGGAATCCCTGGGACGAAACTCACATTCTGTAATCGCGTAGTTTCGTAGGCACACTGCCATTGGCTATAACACCAAACAACACGTGTCGGAGCTGGGGTTGCCACACCTTCCTCTAAGAACTTCATTACCCAGGACGTCTTTCCACATGCCGTAGGGCCGCTCACCGTCATCGTGTAGGGATGCTCTACTGCACTTGCTGGATCTATAGCGGAACTCGGTGGTGTCTCTTGGTTGTGTTTGCCTTGAATGTGCCTGATCATACTATCGCGACGAGAGAAGGTTCTCTGACAGAACGTACACGTACACGACATGTTGATCTGTCGACCAATACATAAGGACTGCTGAGGGACACATGTTCATTCTTATATGTACAGACACCACCACCACCACCACCACCACCGCCACCACCGGGCGTTGACGGGCGTCAACGCCCGGTGGTGGTGGTGGTGGGAACTTCCGTGTGGCAGAGCTCTTG
Source organism: Hanleya hanleyi (assembly GCA_036873755.1). NCBI lineage: Eukaryota > Metazoa > Mollusca > Polyplacophora > Lepidopleurida > Hanleyidae > Hanleya > Hanleya hanleyi. Next base: position 36,775 of record JAVTVY010003625.1, read on the forward strand.
AATCGGAGCTCTTGGAGCTCAAAGCCTGTGGAGCTCAGATCTCGTAAGTGACATTTGCATACGACCTCTGTGAGGTCACTTCCGCTTCCGTTCACGTGACCGGAACTGACCTTTGACCCGGCGCGCAAAGGTTTCCACCGCGGTGGAAACATCTACTGATATGGAGAGCTTGACCTCAGAGAGTCAGCCTACATCCCAGGAAAGTGAGGCAGAACCTACCTTCTGGGATCGTATTGTGACAGCAGCTATCAATACTCACGCTGAAGCGATCGAGGACGCCGGAGAGGATAATTTACAACAGACGTACACCCAAATGTGCTCCCGCATCAGGAAAACAGCCATGGCGATCTATGAACAGTATACCTTACTACCGCTTGAAATGAAAGGGGACCCCACGCACAGGTCCATCATGAAGACCAAGCCTCACTTGGAAGAGGATATGGGACTACCATCCACAGAGGCCCTGGAAAATGCGATCAGAATGCGCAAACAACTGTTTCAGGACATGCTGCCCGAAGAATATCCAGGCCTGTCCGACGATGATTAGAATAAACGGTTCAGAATGAACATGACCGAAGAAGGAACTGTCTGAAATGGCGACTTCTGATTGGACAAGAATACATCTAACGGACAGGAACGAATAGGACAGATGCAAATGGCGGTCTCTGATTGGCCAAGAGTCTTTCTTGAATTGTAAACATACCCAACGCGGCTCCCCCAGCGTGGGTATGTTATGATGGAAGGGGAAAATAAACTATATGAAAAAAAACTTGTTGTTGTTGTTGTTCCCTCATGTATCATCCTTGTTGTTGTTGTTTTCTCTCTCCGGTCTATATCATGGCGTCAAGGCGCTAGCGGGACCCATACAGGGTCCAGTTTTCGACACTAGGTGACCACATCCCGACGAAATGGCCAGTTTTCGACACCGGATGTGCCGCCATCTTGAACATACGTGCCGCCATCTTGGATATGGCCCATAATGCACCGGGTCAAAATACTCGCTTTTGATTGGCTGAGAGCTCTGTGACGGATTTGAAATACTCGCTTCTGATTGGACGAGAGCTCCGCATTGCGTCTGCGCATGCGCAGAATGATATTCCTACCGCACACCCAACCCATCAGATGCC